>JAVFBX010130064.1:0-15681 GCA_034783855.1 Mopalia kennerleyi
AACATGATATTTACAATTTTTAGATCCAAATTTGAACTATTTAATATATAACTATATTATATATTGACATATTTAAATTTTTTAACACTTTTGTATGTCCTATTCAGTTCATTTTGTTTCTCTTTTTGATGCTAAATGCCAAGGGTGCTACTGATTGGATAAAAAATCAATAAATTATAAATATGTTCACGCAACAGCGTAGCTGAAATACCGCTGAATGTTGCATAAAACACTAATCAATCAATCAATCCGATTCTGTTGACAGCTTATGACGTCTTGTCGTTTTTACTTAATTCAGTTGATTCATCTGCAATGTCATCTCTCTTCCTTTATAAATGTTTCGGTGTAAACTCGTTTAGCATGATCTGCCTAGTTTATCAGACTTAGAATATAGATCATTGGCTTTGTCTTGGCTAGATCGTTTGATACTTTTTTCTGATCCAACAGCAGAATTGCTTTGTGAACAGTTTGGATTCTGCAATCATTTTCTGGTTCGACCAGCGTATTGATCTTGAAAAATATTTTGTTGGTCTGTTATAAGCGCTGTGATTATTTTTTTGGTGCAAATAGCAAGCTCTATTTTGATTTAACAAAATACTATCGTGTTGACATTGACATTTGTCTAGTCATTGCAAAGTCATTATTAAACCAAACCAGCAGATTACCGTATGGACTGTGCGCTTTGTCCAGTTTGATGTAGACCCTCTGGTCATTTCTGGTTAGTCACATACCTTGTGAACACTTAGCTTCGTCTGGTCTAGACCCTCTGATCATTTATGGTTACACATACCTTGTGCACACTTTGCTTCGTCTGGTCTAGATCCTGTGATCATTCTCTGATTCCAGAAAGCTCCCACAGCAACATCTCTCCTGAACTCCACCCACGTGTTATCATCTTGTCGCAGACATTGGTAAAATGAG
This sequence comes from Mopalia kennerleyi, assembly GCA_034783855.1. Lineage (NCBI taxonomy): Eukaryota > Metazoa > Mollusca > Polyplacophora > Chitonida > Mopaliidae > Mopalia > Mopalia kennerleyi. Next base: position 922 of record JAVFBX010130064.1, read on the forward strand.
TAGCAGTCTCCAGTAGCCGCATAACCTACACCGTTAATGATCACGCAGTTATCACAGGGGTCACCCAGTGGAGGTGGGGGCGTGGTGGTGGTGGTGGTGGTAGTAGTTAAGTCAACTGGTATACAAAGAAAAACAATCGATAATTAAATCATAAACTAGAAGTCGGCATTGCCCCATTTGGGGCGGTATACAGGGTGGTCATAAAATCTTTATATACGACCTTATGTCTATTGGGTTTTTTAATGATTGATATTTCATTTTGTTGAGAAAACAAAACAAACACATTTCATTAGAAAAGACATGTATAATTATTAATATAACAATAAATATCAACTTTGTTGATTTTCGTTTGTTGGATCAGTATTTAACGCCGTAAGTGAAAAAGGGTTTCTCATTTATACACTTTATTGCTATTGTGGAAGATTGTCGAGCCGTCAGCGAAGGTTATTCCAAAAACCGCTTTGTTGCTGTACCCTTCGAAAAAAGGAACAATGCGGATAAGTTTCGGGACCGAGTGTGCATATATTGTTCTCAAAGTCGTCATATATATTATCTAACATATCAATGTACCGCTGTCAATATTACTAAACGAGGAGTTCCAGAATTCTAGTTAATAGACGGACTATCACAGAAATGTTCATTGTTATAAATATATCTCGTTAACATTAAGCTTTGAACATTTAGTATTTTAGTGAACAAATAAATTGATGGTAAGTGCCATTGATAAAATAGTGTGTTTATTCTACGGCAATGACGGAAAACTCAATTGAGATATTGAAATAGCCTTAGCACACGCTGCTACATTTAGCGTACACTGAATTTGATAGCCTATTGGTAAATACCTACTACGGAAACTTCATATTTTGGATGATGCTAAATATAAAACTGCTAATTTCTCGAACACGGTTCATCATCGATACCTAATATGTGTTGCATTTTAAGAGGACAAGAACTTCATCACGAGATGTAGATTACTGCCATAACACGATAGCTGGCATAAACTTTAGAATTTACGCTCATTCAATAAATTACAAATGCTTCACACTATTGCGAGCTCTTTCAGTTTGATAAATTTAAGTTGTGCTTGTTTTCTTTATAATTATATTAAGTTTAGTAATTATGACATATTATAAATTTAATTAATAAATGAGAAGGGCCATTTTGACATGATCAACTGAAGACGGAAAAGTTAATTTCCCCTCATTCAATAGTCATCATAACAATAAACAGGAAATTAAGCTGATAAGCGGCTCACAACAATGGAAATTTCAGTTGGCCATTTGGAATACCACTAAAAACACTTACTTGGGCAAATTGATGCAAACGATCTAGGGTTGGTTAATTCTGCGTCAGCTACAAATTCCCTGAATGATCTAAGTCTAGAATAAGCGCTGGAAGCTGTGGCATACTGCTCGACCCGGTCCACATCTATGAATCCTGGTCCAATAGCTATAACCGAAATATATATCTGGTCTTTTGCTAAGGACACGTTGCCTCTTGTAAGTTCTACGGTTCTATCGTCATTGGAAACGAGGAGCAACATCATGTTCAAAATTCGGCCTGGTTCGGACTCCCGGGCAGCTTCAAGTCCACATTGAATTCCCAGATGAATAGAATTAAATCCACCTATACCGAGGAATCCTGTAAATGGACTATTGCCTATAATTGTTTTTATGCCTTCTATATTTTGTCTCCTTGTATCATTAAGCCGCAGGACAAGTCTCGAACTATCGCCATAGACACACAAGGCAAATCTTGTTTGCAGTGGTCCGAGTCCAATGTCGTGGGTCTCCACGAGCTCTGATAAGCCTCGTTTGATGGCACCCATTGTAGCCTCGTTCTCAATGTTACTGTCAGATGTGTCGATTACAATAATATTATCCACTCCGTACGGACATTCTGCAAAAGAAAAAATAGCATTTTTATGAACACAGTGATAAAAGGCTTTTAACCACTTCTACTGTATGTAGTGTTACAAATAACGTGCACTATCAAACCAAAAAAATGGCATTTGAATAGTTTTCCTTTGTTACTTTGCTAAGATTTAAGTTCGACTTCAGATGAGGAAAATACAGAATACATGTTTAGGCAAAATTATATAGGTGTGTAAAGACAATTGTTTATGATAGTATAACTGAGGCTTGGCATGAATGTATATTTTAATAGTGGTAGTGAAGTAAAATATGCCATATTCATGACTTTGGGGGTTGTCACCATACAATACCATGTAAAACTTATCCGGTTGAAAGTTATTAAAAATTCTATAACTGTTCTTGTCATTTGTTTATAATTGAAAAACTGGATTGCCAACAGTTTATTAAGGAAAACTTATGAATTGACAAATATTTATAATTGTATAACTGTGGCTTGACCACTGTTAATATTTTATAACTACAGATTGACAATTTTTTATAACTGTATACATGTGGTGTGACAACAGTTTGCTATTTCATAACTGTGATCGATAAATGCTATAGATGTATAACTGTGGATTGACAACTGTGTATATTTTAATAACATGGATTGAAATATGTTGATAACTATGATTGCCAAATGTTTATTATTGTATAACTGAGATTGACAACTATTATAATTGTTAACCGGATTGGCAAGTGTTTATATTTGGATAACCATGATTGACAACTGTTTACAATTGTGTATAACTGTGATTGATAAATGTTACATTATTGTATAACTATGGATTGACAACTGTTTATAATTGTGTGTAACTGTGATTGACAAATGTAACAATTGTATAACTATGGACTGACAACTGTTTATAATTGTTTAATTGAATTGACAATTGTTTATAATTGTTTAATTGAATTGACAACTGCGTGGACAACTGCTAATTGTATATACTTGATAATAGTTTGTGATTGTATAGAAAAGGTTTATGTGTGGAATTGACAATGGTGTGTGAATGTATAGATAAGGATTATGTGTGGAAGTGATAACAGTTTGTGCTTGTGTAGATACGGTTTATGTGTGTTTGTTTGTTTGATTGGGGTTTAACGTCCCTTTCAATGGTATTTCATTTATGTGACGACGAATTATGCACTGCTCCTTGTCTGTTTCTGATTGTGTTAATAAGGTATATGTGTGTACATGGCGATAGTTTGTTATTTTAAAGACACCGTTAATGTGTAGACTGGGGAATAATTTGTGATTGTATGGATATGGTTAATGTGTGGAGTTTACAATAGTTTGTGATTGTATAGATGAGATTTAAGTGTTGAATTGACAATAGTTTGTGATTGTATAGATGAGATTTAAGTGATTTGAAAATAGTTTGTGATTGTAGTGATAAGTATACTTCGTAGACTTTACAATATTTTGTATTGATTGTATTGTTAAAGTTTATGTGTGGAATTGACCATTGTTTGTGATTATAAACATAAGGATTTGTATAGATACAATATATATGTGTGGAATTGGGAATAGTTTGTGATTGTATTGATAAGGTTTTTGTGCGCCTGGAGAATAATTTGTGGTTGTATATAGATACGGTTTATATAAGGAATTGAGAATGGTTTGTGTTATAACTATAACGTTCGTGTGATGACAAGACATTATGTTGTGACTGTATAGATAAAGTTTGTGTGTAGACTTGACAAAGGTTTCTGATTGTATACAAACGGTGTATGTGTGTAACTGAGAATAGATTGTGATTGTATCTATAAGGTTTATATGAAAACAAGGCATTATTATGTCACTATATAGATCAAGTTTATGTGTAGGCTTGACAATGGTTTGTGGTTGTATAGAGACGGTGTATGTGTGTAACTGAGAATAGATTGTGATTGTATCTATCAGGTTTATGTGAGAACAAGATATATGTTTGTCTCTATACACATTCATTTTATGTGTAGACCTGACGTTAGTTTGTGATGTATAAATGAGGTTTATGTATGCACATGCCAGTATGTATTGATTATATCGGTGCGTATTCAGTTTTGGATTGAGTTGCTTGTCACTAACAAAGGTCAATGCACATTGTCTCTTGTGGGTATTGGTAATTAGCTTGATTTTGAAAACCAGTATCGATAGCAGCACAAGCTGTGTTAGTAGTTGTATAACATATTTTGCTGCAGTTGTCAAAGATGTTGATAGCTACTTCAACTTGGGTTTATTTTTAGCAGCGTTTTACATAAAAAGTGGCGACGAAAAGTTTAATTAGCGGGTATCATTGTGAAAAGCACAGACCTCAATTTAATGAGTTTATTCCAGTTCGATTGAATACAGACAAAGTAGAGCTGCATATAAGTTAAATGCAAAAGAATAAAGGCTAAATGATAACATGCAGCAGAGCTCTTTTTAATTAAAATTTATACATTTTTATTGGTTGATAAATGAAGAATGTTTTAATTAAACCTTAAATGATTACTTTTAGATTGCCTCACGTTTTATGTCAACAATGTGTGATGACGTGTGATTACCTGTCACATATATGTCATCATATATTCAATATTGGTAGACAACAATTTTCTATTTATAATATTTGCAAGACATTTTCTTGAATTTGTTGTATGTGACCTCGACCTCGGTCAGTTACATAAATGGCCTTGTTTTACCTGTAATTTGCCCATTGAGTTTTGAGGATGTATTGCATGTAGTGTTTGCTCATATAGACGGATGTATTGCATGTAGTTTTTTTTATTACATAAAGATCGATGTATTGAATGAAGTCACAAAATACAGTTCTAACATATATTTTGCATCCAGACAAGACACACAGTACAGTACAAACATAAAGATTGGCCTCAGACAAGACATTCAATACTGTACAAACATAAATATTGACCACAGACAAGACATCCAATACTGTACAAACATAAAGATTAGTCTCCGCCAAGACATCCAATACAGTACTAACTTATAGATTGGCATCAGACAAGACATCCAATACAGCATTAACTTATAGATTGGCCTCATACAAGACATCCCATACAATACAGTACTAACTTATACAGTGGCCTCAGAAAAGACATCCAATACTGTACCACCTTATAGATTGGCCCCACCAGACAAGACATTCCATACAGTACTTATTTATAGATTGGCCTCAGACAAGACACACAGTACAGTACAAACATAAAGATTGGCCTCATACAAGACATCCAATACAGTACCAACATAAAGATTGGCCTCATACAAGACATCCAATACAGTACCAACATGTAGATTGGCCTCAGCCAAGACATCCAATACTGTACCGCTTTATAGATTGGCCTCATATAAGACAATCAATACAGTACAAACATAAAGATTGGCCTCATACAAGACATCTAATACAGTACAAACATAAAGATTGGCCTCGGACAAGACATCCCATACAGTACCAACATAAAGATTGGCGTCATACAAGACATCTAATACAGTACCAACTTATAGATTGACCTCAAACAAGACATTCAATACTAAACCTTCTTATAGATTGGCCTCAAACAAGACATTCAATACTAAACCACCTTATAGATTGACCCTAGACAAGAGACCCAATAAAGTACTTACTTATAGATTGACCCCATACAAGCCATCCAATACAGTAACATAAATTGGGCACAGGACAAGACATCCAACACAGTACTAACATATAAATTGGTTCCAGGCAACATGCCTAATACAGTACTTACATGAAAGGACGGTCCCAGACAAGACATCCAACACAGTCCAAACATATAAATTCCTCCCAGACAAGACAGTACTAATACAGTACTAACATATAAATTGGTCCCAGACAAAATGCTCAATACAGTATCAACTGATACGTTGGCCCCGTCAGGACATCCCATACAATACTTACTTCACAGGATAGTCCCGCACAAGACATTCAATACAGTACTCTCTTATACCTTTTTGCCAGACAAGACATCTAATACAATAATAAATTATCTGTGGGTCCTAAGCAAGGCAATCAAAAAAGCACGAGTATGTGGATTGGCTCCTGATAAGTCATACAATACAGCGAGACTATGTGAATTGGAGTCAGGCAAGACATACAATATAACAAGAATATGTAGATTGGAGTCAGGCAAGACTTACAATATAACACGAATATGTCGATTTGAGTCAGGCAAGACATACAATATAACAAGAGTATGTAGATTGGAATCAGGCAAGACATACAATATAACAAGAGTATGTAGATTGGAGTCCAGCAAACCTTACAATATAACAAGAGTATGTAGATTGGAGTCAGGCAAGACATACAATATAACAAGAGTATGTAGATTGGAGTCAGGCAAGACTTACAATATCACACGAATATGTCGATTTGAGTCAGGCAAGACATACAATATAACAATAGTATGTAGATTGGAGTCAGGCAAGACATACAATATAACAAGAGTATGTAGATTGGAGTCAGGCAAGAAATACAATATAACAAGAGTATGTAGATTGGAGTCAGGCAAGACATACAATATAACAAGAGTATGTAGATTGAAGTCAGGCAAGACATACAATATAACAAGGGTATGTAGATTGGTCGCATACAAATTAACCGGTATAAATACATAGAAAAACACAAATAGTCAACAAAAGCCGAGAGGTTGACGTTTTGTGCCAGCCTATATAATCGTACTGTACTGGGTTGTTTGTTAAATTTCAATAGATTTGGATACTTACGTCGTTTCCGTTGGGCCAGTACGAAGACTGGAACAATAGCCAGTATAAAGACAAGTAAACACTTCATCATTCGTCCTTTACTGAAAGCAGAAAGAGTATATAGTTCAACAATTGGGCAGTTACATAAAGTGTATACAAATATTCAAACTGAGAAACCTTCTCATAAATTTTTGTACAAAATAATTTGTGACTACCGTGCCTTAACATGGGGTGGTTGTGTGGGGAGGGTGGGATCAGGGGAACGATGTGAAGGGTAATACACGTGCAAACCTACCTTTAAAACTAGTGCCTAACAAGAGGGTTGTGAAAATAATCTATACCGGGAAATAACTGCTTCCATATTAGCTATACACAATTTTGGAATAATCTGGTATCATTTGATAAAACAAGCTGGGTTTTAATAACAGTTGAAATTTATGTTTCTCAAATCAGGATAATGTAAGTGTTTAATAATGGCTTTTAAAAGACTGCAGAGTGAATAATTCACGGGTGGGCGCACAATGACACGAACCTGCCACGGGCTGTTGACATGTCTACCAGACTCATCCTTCATTTTTTCATCTCAACCACCACGTACATTGCTTAATTTGAACAAAATTGTACAGTCTTTCACGATGAAGAGCGGATCTGTTTATATGTTGAAATCATTAAATATTTTGTTTAATTTGACATTTTTAGCTTTCTTTCTTTTCCGAAGTGAACTATGTCATTTTATAAATAGCATGTAAGAAATGGATAGATTAAAATCAGTATCACCGATCCAAGAAACCATTACTGGAAACGTGTCTATCTGCCATAACATCAGATATCAATAATAAGCAAATACGTGTATTTATCCTGTAATACTGTAAATGGTCTATAACATACTTCCTTTATTTAAGCTTATTTGTATTCATGCAAAGCACATTGAATACAATACATTATTCCTGAGGTGTGGACTTTATAGCAACATATTGGTATGTAATAAAATATGTCAAACTGTATCAGATTAAACAAGAGTTAACATATTTTCAGGATTTTGTTTTGTCGCAACAGAAGCATGGATACATTAAAAAAAGCAATCCGTAATATTAATACCTCCGAAATCAATTATCTAACAGTATTCACAAATTATAGGCCCCTATTGCCAATAAAAAATAATATACGGGGCTAGGTAATGATTGAATGTGTGTGTGAGTGTTAAGTAAGGCATACTAGCATATAGTAGTTTAATAATAATGCTGCACGGTGTTCAATGTCTGTAGTTCTTAAACCGCTATGACATAACTGTGAACGAATCAGCACAAAACGACAAATACAAAATGAAAGTGGTTAGTATTTTTTGAATGGACAATAATAGACTGTATAGAAGTTAATCATTCAGAAAACACTATATCGTTTATTTTCCTTTCAGCATACATCGAAATACAGAATTATTCTATAACATTGCTACAAATATAAAACGCGAGTAGAGTTTGTTGAGTGCGTTCACATGTAACTAATTATGTTGTTGTACTGATAACAATAAACCAATGGTAAGTACAATACGTGTGTATAATAAGTATTTTCTCACTAGTCAACAATATTAACAAACAAGCGGAAATAATCACAACGAATGTTTGTTAAAGCCTGAATAATTCTACTAATCAAGAAAGTATTCGACCTGTAAGTAAAGGTAAATGTGTAACTTAATTAATGGTGGCGTACCTGTAGCAGTATTGTAATCCACGTTAAGGAGACAGAAGGGTCCTGGAAGGATCTCACCGAAAACTCAGCTAATTGACGACTCCTTTACAAGAGTGTACCGCAATATGTACGAGTAAGGATCCAAACTTAGCAGCCTGGTCACGTGATTTGAGCTCATTAACATTCTAGTGCCGGCGCAGTCTCGGATTGGCTACTAGCACCAAGTGATGGATACAAACCTCTCCAGGCAATACAGCTCTCCTTTTTTGTTACTTTGAAGAGTTCCGTTTTTGTTGCCTTCTTTTTCTTTACCTGATAGCCGACGAGAGCTAGCCGCTGGTAAACTTTAATGTGACAAATTATAAGTATTTTTCTTGACTAATTCTGACATACTCTTACCACGCCAAGATCCACTTGATGAAATCGCTCTATTGTTTAACAACAAGCACACAATTATAACAAGTTGCAGGCTTTGTTTTCTAATTCGTAGGTGAAATGGGGATTGTGTGCAGCTGACACTGATATGTCTTTACTATACCTTCGTCGTATTCTGATTTGTATCTTTGAAAGTAGCTCTAAAAGGTTGCTAAATATCACACGACGTTGTGAGCCTTTTTGGGGGATTTGTCATCATACTCACTATTACAATTCATATAAACAACGAAAGTTTATATTTCAAATCAAAAAAATGATCAAGTGAAACGAAAATACGGAATATTGGACACACTATATTATAACTGGAATTATTATTGATCATCGATAATTAAAACGAATCTACAACCTGGACAACTCTGTGGAAATCGGATTTTTTTTTTTTTTAAATTTCATATTTGAAACACAAGCACGTTTGTATGGTGACTCATACAAAACTAGTGTGTTTCTTTTGTTTATACTAAAGATTATTAATTAAATTGCCAATCTATATACTGACTAGTAATTATGAAGGCGCTGAAACATATAATTCATTGGATGTTTTATCACAGCGAGTTTTATCTAAATATGCTAACGTCGTTATCAGTAACGATCTTTCTTATTTATCTCCAAGCTAGCACACTTCCCCTTGAGGGAAAATACTGTCACCAACGCTATACTCAAACCTGCTTAACGCATTGCCTCAACAAGCTGACCCCGACAGGGCGAGCAGTTTGACATGTGGTAATTTGTGCACACAATATACCCCAATACATTTTTCTTGAGAAGCTTTTAGTTCCTTTAGAAATTTGATTTCAGCCACTATTTTGGTCCCAGTTTGAAAAAGTAAGAATTGAATTAAGTAAATAATAACAGGTAAAACTTGCCAAACCGCAAAGGAACAAATGTAACATTGACTTGGGTAATTAGAGGTGAGAGGGCGCGGGGAAGGGTGTAATTAAAGTGAGGATAATTGGTTACACAACCTCTCAAAGGTCGCGCACCCATTTCAAATAAGAAGAAAACCCATTAGGTTAGACACTCTAAGGATATGAAGTTTTCACATTTGAGGTAAATTAAAACCCTGCTCAGAGAGAAAAATATTTGCACAAAGTACCTGGAAAATGGAAGACCCAATATTGTATTATTTGGGAAGGAAACAATCTGTGATCAATGCTACTTGAACGAATCTGAACATCGTTTTGAACAGGAATCGCTCTTCGAACTTATCCATAAATGTATTCACTCGTGTGTTATTTAATAAGGTCCAATGCGTTAAAAAAACATCTGCCTATACCACAAATGTTTGAAACAGTAATAATACTACAACAATATTGCACAGAAGAATGTTAGTTGTGATATTAACAAACCAGAAAACAATACAAATCGCCGGCATTCGTTGAATATAAACTTTTGCTTCATGCATATTGCATGTGGGATATCTTCCATGACAAACATCGGCGATTAATTGAAATTGAAATGTCGTGTTTTTATCTACTAGCATTTCAATCAACCTTATCAACAAAATTTAAATATACCACCACACGTTAATGTAAGTTAAAGTGTGCATATTTGATAGTGCAACAAAAGCTAGTTTTGTTGTTGATTTACCATGGCAAATCGTTATTTCTTTTTCTCTTGTACTATCACATTTGTCGTCATCGATCAAAAACTCTCGCATCCATAGTTTTTTTTACCCAAGCTTTCTCAATGCTGATCTTAAACGTATAACATGATTTACAAAACGCACCAATGACCCAGTTTTCGATTTATCTAGGAGATTTTTTAAACCAAACATTCATTTCGCATCAGTTATCCGAATGATGGAACATTGTTTATCACAAAAATACGGCCTACACTGCAATCCCGTCGATAATTCAGAGACCATCATGGAGCATAACTGTATATTTTTCGCAACCTAGTATAACAGTTTACGGTCTAGTAGAACCATAGCTTACCACAATAAAACTTGATTCCGTTTCTCTATTCGACACATTTATTTTTTGAAAATAATAATACAAAACTCATATCACATGCAGGGGTAAAATCTATGATGGGCTTAATTTTTACGAAATACATATAGCAATGAAAAACATAAGGGAGCTTGGGTGAATAATAAAGGCAAAGTACTGTATGGATTCCAACTTTTTGTTTATTTTAACGTGCCAATGTCTACCTGACATCGTTCGTCAAATTTCGGCAGTTGACTAATCATGATGTTCCAATACCAACATGCCGTATTTGTATCATGTTCTTTTCTCAAACACACAGTATTTATAAGCATTTTCCTTTCTCAAACATGCAGTATCTGTATCACGTTCCTTTCTGAGACAGGCAGTATATATCTGTATCATGTTCCTTTCTGAGACAGGCAGTATATGTATTATGTTCCTTTCTGAGGCAGGCAGTATCTGTATCATGTTCCTTTCTGAGACAGGCAGTATTTGTATCATGCTCGTTTCTGAGACAGACAGTGTGAGTATCATGCTCCTTTCTGAGAAAGGCAGTATTTGTATACTGTTCCTTTCTGAGACAGGCAGTATGTGTATTATGTGCTTGTCGCAAACATGCAGAATTTATACATTATTTCATTCTTATTGTTTTACCTACCATGGTGTACGTTTGTCACAGTTTAAGTTGGGATATACCGCGGGTTTATGTTACAGTACAGACATAAAGACCCGTTAAGACACTCACGTATGAAAGAAGGTAAAAACAAATATTGTGGGAAATAAGGATTGATGAGCATTACGATACGTTGCATATTATTTAGGAGTTTGCTTAAGACATAAATCTCTATTCTAATGTATTTTATTATACACAAGTTTTAATTCTTAAATACAATGTATTTTCTTTCAGCCCCAATGTCATTACTGTTGGAACAGAATCAACGCTAGTGTAGATTTATCACAACGAACATCCAATTTAACTTCAGATTGGAAGATATCCACTTTTTTCATAGTGTTTAATGTAATATATGTAATGACTTTTTTTAGCATCTTTGATGTATGTTCGGGCAGCTCACACTGATTGTGACATAAAGTCACCTGAGGTGTGCGGAAGACATTTATTCTCGAAAGTTAAATAAAAGCATCACTTTAATATCCTGATTCTGTTGATAAAATTCGCCAAAAACAGGGTTTATCAAACTGAATCAAAACCATCAAAAGTTATACTGATTTACGATTTGCATTATTTGAGCATTGGGGTGTAGATGAATTGATAATGTATTATGTCCTGAAATGGTTGCTTTCGCAGTTCAAATGGTGTGGCGGGCGGTTGGAGGGAGCTTCATCTTGCCCTGGTTCTCTCAGAGCTAAAGGGGAACAGGAAGCTGATCTGTTTGTGGTGTCTGTATTGCGTCCTGTTATAGTCCTGTATTCGTCCTGTCATGTCTTTGTTTGTTACCAGTGATGTCGAGGGTGGTGTCTTTCACCCATTGGGCTGGCACATCATATAAGTGAAATACCCTTGAGTACGACGTTAAACCTGAATCAAACAAAAAACAAATGTTGTGGACAGACACTATGGCTATTCTGTAATATCTTGTCATTAGCCAGAAGGCAATAAATACAGTTTTTATGTGTAAAAAATCATTTAAATAATGTGTTTGATTGCTCAAACACTGTTAAAAGGTCACCTTAGTGAGTAGGATAATAATCACCAAGCAAACAGATAGATATTAGTTTAATCTCGGTATTTGTTGTTGTTGTTGTAGAGAGCAGGCATGCCTCCTCTATGTGTGTGTATAGTGTGGGAGATGGGGTGATTAAAGAACATTTACCTCACAAACTGGATTCTGAGGCTGTGGATCTTCATGGAGTCATCTCTAAAACTAATGGTAAAAAGGTCAGTCAGCAGTATTACTTCTCGTAAAAACCCCAATGAATTAACCGTTTGTTTTTCCACAGTACTTTAATAACTTAGAGAGAGAAGTGGATAACCCATCTCAATGTTTGAATGAAATACCCTAGAATACAGATTAAAATCCAGGCAAACAAACATAACAATCTTTGTGAATATTTTTTGTGTCTAATTTCAGACAAAGTATCCAATTCGTAGTGAAATTCGCTGGAGACAGGATTTCTCTCTGGTAGCAGTGGGTAATGATGATGGGTAAGGACACAAACAACGTTGTTACTTTCCTTAGATTAAGAACGATTATCCACAGCAAAAGAAAAATAGGCCTGATACTTGAATGACTACAACTTCTGCATTTGTGTAGAATGTATTCTTAATAAAAATGTTAGATTCACCTGTAATTTGTTTTGTATTATGTCTGTATTTCATCAACCTCATATTTTCTCCTCCTATTTCAGGTCTGTTGAGATCTATGTTCCTCCTGATATTAAACTAGTAGCTGTGATACGCCTCCATCAGAAACTGGTGAATTGTGTACGCTGGCACCCTCTATTCACCGCAGCCTCTCCCACCCTGTCACCTTGCCGACACTGGCTCGCTACTGGCTCCAATGAAAATGTGGTGCATGTGGTTGATCTTTCTCAGCTAATAGGTGGGTATTTCAAACAACAAGATGTTTAGTGATTTGCATGGTTTTGTATATACAAATAGAAATCTGTTGGTTTCACATTCTTAACAAGTTTTGGCCCTGTATTGATTGATATAAGTAACCTGTACTAATTGTATTGTCAGTGTCATGCTTGTTTCCAGTACTTTTGAAAAAGTTACCAGCTATTTTTCAAATTTTTAATGAATTTTGAACAGATTAATACATTACTCAAGTTCCACTTTATCGAATTCAAGGTAGTTCTTTGCATTTTTTCCCCATTCCATATAGTAATTTGACAAAAATTTATATTTCTATATGCTGTAAATGTGAATACACTACCGCACCTTACTCTGAGATCTATCTTTTGGAAGAATGATTTAAATTTGTCATAAATGTTTAGACCTGTCAAATATGAAAACATTCTGACTGTAAGTTAGTATCATTCTGTAACCAATTTGGTCACAAGTGCGAAGTTTATAAGTAAGTGGATTTTCATTATTGCTGTTTGTGTTTGAGACTGCTCGCCTTTCATCTCACTCAATCCTTAACCTATACGGCAATCCGATTTGTGAATCATTTCAATTTTCTCAATGTGCACATTTTTGACAGTGGGAATACATAAACTAGTATTTACCAAGACCACCAGAATCGTTCTGGACAATGTTGGTGTTTTAATGGGCAGCTACTAATTTTTATAAGATTGTAATTATTTATCAGATGGTTTGACAAATACCAACGAAGTGATGACCTTGACTAGCAGTATCTCTCAGCTTGAAGGTCACACTGGTCGAATCACTGGGTTGTCTTGGAGTCCCCATGAAGATGGTCAGATTGTATCTGCTTCATATGATGGTACAGCTCAGGTATGGCACAAATATACCATAATACAATTTTTTATATTTAAGTTCGTTTTGTGGAGCATCCTGTTTCCCTCATGCGGAAACACAAGACCAATGCAGAGTCTTTATTTCTGTCTTATGATTCCTGTTGCCAGAGATGATTATTTATTTATAAAAATAATTTTGTATTTTCTAGAACACGCGACCCCAGAGGTGAAGGGGTTTAGAGTGGTTTCTTCTTACACTTGACTGACAAGCAGGCATATGAGAGAAACCAAACACAAACAAAAACATTATCTAGGTCATGTGAAAAATTTTAGACAGTCACTAACTTAAGTTTAACCTTGAAGTGTATGATTTATTAGCAGCAGGAATTATCATAATCAGCATAGAATTGAACTCCTGAAATGGTTATTATCTGGCCTGTAGGAAGTACGACAAGCTTATATCATAAATCTGATGTCCACTTCAGCTTTGGAGTCTGTACGTTCCAATATGCAGCGGCTTTTACATATATTCACTACTAACTGTCCATTTCAGCCGCTGCATATATGAGAATGTTAACATTTTGTTTACCCTCTATCTAATGCCGAGGTCAAGGTTTAGCACGTAGCGGGAAATGTGGAGATGTTGCTGTCATCCAATCAGCGTTGGTATGAACATTTTGCCTCGAAACAGCCGATACAGGCATATGATTGGATATAG
>JAVFBX010130172.1:0-15679 GCA_034783855.1 Mopalia kennerleyi
ACACGGTAATTTTTATTACATTACACGGTAGCTATTACATTACACGTTGATTATTACATAACACGGTGTAACAGGGGGTTACCGATGAACTGTTATTGTCTAACCGATGACTTGTGATGTTATTAGATTGTCTAACTGCTGATGTTTCATTGACTGTTATTATCTGTCGGAAAATTTGTGATTGCCTGTCGAATGATATGTGATTGTCGGTCGGATAATCTGTGATTGTGTGTCGAATACTCTGTGATTGTCTGTCTGATGATCTGTGATTGTCTGTCGGATGATCTGTGATTGTCTGTCGGATAATATGTGATTGTCTGTCGAATGATATGTGATTGTCTGTCGGATAATCTGTGATTGTGTGTCGAATAATCTGTGATTGTCTGTCGGATGATCTGTGATTGTCTATCGGATGATCTGCAATTGTCTGTCGGATGATCTGTGATTGTCTGTCGGATAATCTGTGGTTGTCTGTCGGATAATCTGTGATTGTCTGTCGGATGATCTGTCATTGTCAGTCGGATAATATGTGATTGTCTGTCGGATGATCTGTGATTGTCTGTCGGATAATCTGTGATTGTCTGTCGGATAATCTGTGATTGTCTGTCGGATAATCTGTGATTGTCTGTCGGATGATCTGTGATTGTCTGTCGGATGATCTGTGGTTGTCTGTCGGATAATCTGTGGTTGTCTGTCGGATAATCTGTGATTGTCTGTCGGATGATTTGGATTGTCTGTCGGATAATATGTGATTGTATGTCGGATAATCTGTGATTGTCTGACGGATAATCTGTAATTATCTGTCGGATAATCTGTGATTGTCTGTCGGATGAGCTGTGATTGTCTGTCGGGTGATATGTGATTGTATATCGGGTGATATGTGATTGTCTGACGGATAATCTGTGATTGTCTGTCGGATGATCTGTGATTGTATGTCGGATAATCTGTGATTGTCTGACGGATAATCTGTGATTATCTGTAGGATAATATGTGATTGTATGTCGGATAATCTGTGATTGTCTGTCGGATAATCGGTGATTATCTGTCGGCTAATCTGTGATTGTCGAATGATCTCAGATTGAAACGAATGTATGCTCAGTCTTCACGTTAGTAATAATCAGTTAATGTATCACTGAGTTACTCTAGATATAAATGGTGGACATGTCGGACGGTCGCTTTCTTTTTCGTCCATACGCCGGCCACCTCCCCGCTTTGTTAATCAAGCAGAGCCACTGATCAGATTGAAGTGGGTAAAATGAAAAGAATGGAGATAAAGGCTGGGGGTAGTGTTTACTGTTCATGGCCCATTACGCCTAGCAATCTCTATACGATCTTATCAAAACTCATTGCATGCTAACGGTCATTATTTCACCATCGGGAAATTGCCTCTCTTTTTATATCCAAGGCAATGGACAGCTTGTCAGCAATTACCATAAAGGTATGAATTCTCTGATTAGCATTGGGAATGGGCAAAGCAGCCTTCGACATTGTGTTTATTTGTAATGCTATACATGTGGCCGTATAGCAACTACTTTGGTAGGCCTAATCAAACCGTTTGTAACCAGTACTACCTGACGATGACGTCCTTAGATATAATTTAATTAAAACCGTCGCCATCCAACTCCGATGCTATAGACTGCAGTTGGACGTTAAAAAGCTAGATGATAGATGTCTGGGGCTGCTCGATTTATCCATCACAACTTCCGGCAACGTGTGGAATGTTGGCCTTTCTATCCTATATCTTTGAATCAACTCTTGGTCTTTCCTGCACAGCTTACAAGCAGCCTTGTGATTTAATTCACCGCTCTCAATTAGTCCAGAACGCATCAAGTCTCCGCCTTAAAAAAGTATCAATGTTGAGATGTCTCCAAACCGGAAGTCACTATAGACACACTGCCGGTTGCCGGTAACAAACTTCCTCATAAAGGTGTCTTATCCATAATTAGCTAATTTGTGGTAAATTTCGAGACACACGATTAACGCGTCATTGTTTGGCGAATGCCTGATCGTTGAACCATATGCTCTTTCAATCTAAGTATTGACTCGCACTATAGCCTTTTATCATATAAGAAAATAATATGCAAACATTTGTTGTTATTGTCTTGGGCAGGTTTTTTATAACATATGCCCTGTATCCAAGAGGATATACTAGGTCACCGCTTCGCCGGATTAAATCCCAAATCCTCAGTTGAAATTTCGACGAAGGTCTAGAATCAGTTCATGTACCAAACCACCACAATCGCCCTATAATATCCTCAGTCGTCAAAATCTATCATGTCCGGATCATTTCTCTCTCCCTGGTCGTCCGTTTAAAGTTCATGTTGAAACTAAGCTGAAATATTTAGAAAGAAAAGTTCATTTGATTCAAACTCTTCATAGCTTGTGTCCATTAGGTTTCAATTTGGGAAGCGGGTAAAGGGTTTAAGAATGAGATAATTCCTTTTGTATTCGAATACGACAAACTTAGAAACCGGTTTGCTAGTATCCTCGCAGAGTATATCCTAATCTTGTACCTACATTGTCTACTCTTCTCTCACAAACACCTATATTAGCATACGAGAGAAAAAATATTTGAAGACATTCTGTTTGAGGCTAAACATCCGTCTGTATGAGACAAACAGTACCTTTCATTATCCTTAGCGGACATAGTCCGTGGTTAATATCTATTTCCTTCAAACATGATTTTGTAGGCTGATTTATTGTGAACCCATTCCCAATATCTTGCTTGTTACATATTTATCACATACTTTCTATACTATGTACATGGTCACTGCTTTCTCTCATGATGCATAAAGGTTACTCATAACAACTCGAGATAAAGATTTGTTTAGAATGTCGCCTCCAGAAATTTATCGAAAACATGATGATTCATCAGTGTTTTATTAATCGAAATCGAAATACGAGTGTCATTTATTTTTATAACTAAATATAGTAAAACTACTGCATTTTATTGGAAAAACGTCAATTTTCTCCTCGATAAGCGATTTTACAACACAAACTGGAGCCGGCCTTTAGCCAATTCGTCTCTTCGGCCAAGTCGTTAATCGGATTACATAAAAATAACCATTACGGTGCACCATTGGCTCTATTATCATTTATTTTAGGTAAAACATGACGTGACGTTGAAGATTACACGTTAGCTGACTGCCTATACATGACAAGTAACGCGAGAAAGTACGAGAAAAGCCAATCGTGCACTAAACTAACAAACTGGGTTAAACCGAATCCTGTGTGTAGCCTTTCCAAATTCCGGTATGCTCTTATCTCAATTAGAATCTCTCGAAGTATGATCTTTAAACATTGCCTTTATGATGGTTTAATTGATTGGTACTTAACGATGTGCTTAGGGATATTTCACTTCCATGTACAGATTTATGGTCGCTCCATTCTTTTAAATAATTTGTGCCAAATGCTTCTGGGCTTGTCTCTCATTGATATAACCATAAATACGTGACAAATATACTTAGCAAAATCTATTTCTTAACATCAAAAATATAGTACACAATAAGTAAGAACATACAGTCAGTGACTTTTGGCATTTACCCATGTACAACATTATAGGGTGATGAGTTATGATCAGAATAGTCTGATGGATAGGTAAGCAAGGTGCGACGGGTTGTATATGGAAAACAAATGAAGGCGTTAAGAATGAAATTCAAACGATATTTTTCGGTGTGTTGCTGATTTTATTTTAAAATGTAGTTGTTAGTGGTTTTTAAAAATATTTCCCTTATGTGACAGTTAATTGTTCTCCAGCATTAAACACTCAAGTTGCTCTATTGGAACATAAATGTTCCTCCGGTGGCAAACCAAAATGGCATAGACACGATAAGAATAGTCCGAGAACCTACGTGTTTGAGCCTGACTCTTTGCCTTGCATTTAATTGTGCTAAATTTTACAAATTATGTTTGTTTCATTAACCGTTTTGAAATAAAGATTGTATTGATGGTACTAACTATAATTAAGCCACATTTCACCATTTATATTGAAGGAATAGGCTTATAATTCTATTTGTTTGTTGGATTTAATTCGGGAAGTTATAATGTAAATTAACATTATACCGATACTTCCTTATAAAAAACGGTTTCCGTATATAAATTGTCCGTATTATATTTCAGTTATAAATGACGACCACCTGTAGTTTACGCTACACTAGTAGCGTTATTCAGAAAAACGATCAATCTACTTTGACTCAGTATTTCCGCGTCATCCTGAGATAATTGCATTTGATTCTCAAAGTAAAAACGTAAGAGTATATTCTCCTGATGGCTGTACAGTAAGTGCTGGAATATAGAGGTAAACTGTGGTTAGGGTTGTCAGAATGACATTACTGGTGATTCATGTTTAACTATTCAGTTGACTAATGGCTTCTGTGGCTTAAAGTGGTTAGAAAAGCCAATGTTACATGACAAGAATCTCAACTGGAATCCAAGAAAAGTTTGTACGTTTTTTTTATTTTATTTCTGTGTTTCTCTTTTTTAAATTTTTTGTTCAATTCGTTTCTTCCGGGCTTTTCCTGTTTGTTTGTTTTTCTTCGCTGTATTTGTATAATATAAACACGGAATTGTTATGTGCTATTTATTTGAAGAAATGTTTTAGCCACAGGCCTGCATGGTTTGCTTTATGTCTTCTCGTACCATTAATAAACGTTCCCTGGAATTAATAATAAACAGTACTATTTACTCTGCAAATGTAGTGCTAAAAGTGTTTTATTTCTATTTTATATCAGGTTTAAGCGCTCACAATCCTAGCAAATAGACTTGTGTATTTTCCTCTCTATCTGTGTGACATGTATTAGGTAGGTTGCCTGTGAACGAGTGAGCGGTGTAGGTTATTGGCTCGGATATTGACCAGCAGTACGTCTGAGCACATAACAACTGGGATCTGCCTCCACCGACTCCACTGGTTACCGTTCTCCTGTAAACGGCCACAGCGCTCCACTATCGCCGTGTACTGCTCTTGGTGACTTGGACGATGTGCAGCTACTACCACACAGCGCAGCGAATCAACCAGTAAACAAAGCTCTCTGTGATATTTCTATTTAGTGGCCCAAACGGAGTAGAGTTCTTGAAGAGAATATACAATGTTAGAAAGGCTCTGCTATTACTCTAAATAAGGACATAATGCTTTAGACAGATAAATGTCTTTATGGTATCTGTGATTTCTTAATTTCTTTTACTTGTATTTTATTGCTCGCTTTAAAACATATCAAGACGTATGAGTTTGACTGCAAACAGGTGACACAGCCGTCATATTGGACACAATACAAGCTCTCCTAGTGCTTGTATCTCCAATACGGAGCACTAAGGGACGTCCATAGTAATTACCAACTTACATCTGTTCATTTGGCGGGTCATGTCCACAAGGACTTACCACAACACCAGCAGCAGGTCTTGGGTTCTCGGACAGGCAGCGCTAAGGGCTAACAGCAGTTATTAAGGGATCATTCCAGCAATAATATACTCTTATGTACCTTGACCAATGAAGCGGACACGGCTTCGGGATAAATACTATGATCCTCGGATAAATTCTTGGTTTGGTTTATGCTTGACTATCTTGGAGAGTTTTCACATAGAGGAATGTGTGTAAGTCATGGATTGACCCCCCAGTGTCGGAACTTTGAATCGTGAGTAATCATGTTGGTTTTGTATTCAGAAATGTAGCTCAACGTCGATCTCGGGATGGTTGTTTAACGTTTTGTTAACTTTAAACCAATTGTTGTTTATGGTCCATTCACAGTAAACGTTGATATACTCTATTCTTGAACGAACCAGTAAACCCCAAAAGTGAGACCTTTTAGAATGGCTACATTTGTAATTTAGTGGATAAACGAGGACCCTCGTAGTGACAACAAAGCCCTGATAGAGTATGGATAATCAAGCGGCTTGTGCTGTTTAGCTTGTCCTGTTTTGTCTGTTCGGTTCATCCTGTCCTGTTTAGTCTGTTTTGTTAAGCCTTCTTGTTCAGCATGCTCTGTTCAGCCTGTCCTGTTAAGCTTGTATCGTTTAACCTGTCCTGTTCAGTCTGTCCAGTTTAGCATGACTGTTTAACCTGTCCTGTTCAGCCTGTCCTGTTTAGCTTGTAATGTTTAACCTGTCCTGTTCAGCCTGTCCTGTTTAGCTTGTAATGTTTAACCTGTCCTGTTCAGCCCGTCCTGTTTAGCTTGCACTGTTTAACCTGTCCTGTTCAGCCTGACCTGTTTAGCTTCCACTGTTTAACCTGTCCTGTTCAGCCTGTCATGTTTAGCTTGTCCTGTTCAGCCTGTCTTGTTTAACCTGTCTTGTTTAACCAGTCTTGTTTTGTCTGTCCTGTCCAGATGTCCTGTTTAACCTGTCTTGTTTAACCTATCTTGTTTAGCCTGTCCTGATTAGCTTGTCCTGATTAGCCTGTCCTGTTTAGTCTGTCTCATTAAACCTGTATTGTTTAACCTGTCCTGTATAGTCTGTCTTGTTTAACCTGCCTTGTTTAACCTGTCCTGTATAGTCTGTCTTGTTTAGCCTGTCCTTAAAATCTCCCGAATGACTTCTGTATTCTGACACTCTGACAGCAGATGTGTATATTACCTTTTTTGTTGACACAAAACAAGAATATGAAACAAAGTCCTGTTTAGTCTGTCTTTTTTAACCGGTTTTGTTTAACCTGTCTTGTTTAGTCTGTCCTGATTTAACATCTCCCGAATGACTTCTGTATTCTGACACTCTTCCAATCATTATAATAATTTAGCTGTTATTAGCAAAAGTGTATATTACCTGTTTTATTGACACAAAACAAGAATATGGATCAAATATAAAAGTAAGAATGTGTATCCCCCCTCTACAAGTATATCCGAGAAATAGCATTTACCGTTCAGGTAGGCTCACAGGATACAGCCCCAATTTGTACATACGTCAAACGTTCTAGGTATCACCATGCAATATACCCGTCCTAGTTTTAATTCATTCGACAGATATTTTATATATCTGAATCATTACGTCAGCAAAGTATTTGAGTTACT
This sequence comes from Mopalia kennerleyi, assembly GCA_034783855.1. Classification (NCBI taxonomy): domain Eukaryota; kingdom Metazoa; phylum Mollusca; class Polyplacophora; order Chitonida; family Mopaliidae; genus Mopalia; species Mopalia kennerleyi. The sequence goes on from JAVFBX010130172.1 coordinate 6,996, forward strand.
CTTGTACCATATAGGCATAGACTGTTATTGTCCTCTCGATGCGGCTATATTTGTCAATTTATACAAGGACATGTATGATCGGTCAGTTTCCACACGATGTGCCAGCCTGGCTCGCTTCAGTTAAATTTATGCTAATTTACAAAACTACTGAAAAGTAGTAAGTCCCAATATTGGGTATTTGTTAATAACCCTTTGGTCTTTAAATGCAAAATTTTATTTCTCTAAAAATCGACGTTAATTGATGTGGATTAATAATAATTTATATAAAATCGCTACATATCGGAAATTTGTAAGTATCCCCGCAAAAACTTGTATAATGAACAATCTCAGATTCACATGACCACACAAACTGATTGTAACAGTTTCGTGAGTACCGGTACGCCCACAGGCATCAATTTTATGTCCGAAAACCTTAAGCTATACAACCCGTAAGCAGTTACCAATCAGCTCTTAGTTTGCAGGTCCATGTGTACTGCATCATCCGTTATTAAATGATGATCCCTCCCCAAGTCTATGAAATAATAGAAATATTTGACCAAATCTTAAATAGAATATCTGTTGCACTTTCATGGACACAATGTGAGATTCTTGTACCAGTTTTTATTTAAATCTTCACTGTTTTGGGGTTGTTTTTTTAAATTTTTTAACAAAAAGAAAATTACGAATCACCGAGATCCCGAATAGTCGAGATCATGCTACAAAAGAAAGGTTTTAATTTCTTTTTATTGGTTAAGCGTCCACGGATAATAGTCGAGATGGTCGCGTACTTCCAATTTCTGGTGCTGTCTGAAACAAGGCGCACGATGATTTGTTGTAGCACCTTAGACTGTATATTTGTAAGCTGTGTTACATTGTACTGTGTGTTGCGTCCCCTGATTTGATGTGATTGGGATGACACAGCGATTCCCGAGTAAAAGAAGTACGACCCTAAATACCAATAATATTACCAAAGCAGCTTGGTCCACACCTGTAAAACTAAGCTTAAGTCAATATAATAACATTTTGCATGGGTTATATTAGTAATTTTAGTTGGATTCAATCAGAGAGTAATTTGTACTGTCATGTGTTCCCCCACCCCTTTTCTGTAAAAAGGTCAACTGTAATATTAAAGTACATTGCACGAACACCTGTCTGACGGAAGTCATTGTGATTGAGCCATATTGCATTAACAGTATAAACTATTATATGTTTCATATGTCAATAAAATGTAAGTGTTCCTTGGACACGTTAATCTATAATCCATCCAGATAAAATGCGTCCGTGCCCAGGTGTTATGCTCTAAAGGTCTTATAACGTAAAGCATTCGATAGCGTGTTATTGCTCATTAATTACAGCAGAAATGTACCAAGGATAACGGAGTTATACCATGTAATACAGACATAATAATATAGTTGGTGTTCTATGATTCTCCGATATTACGTCATTGTATTATTTTGTGCCATTGTCAAATAGCTACAAGTGGATTGGATTGAATGTATATTAGATTTGGATATTAGAAACACGAGTAGATATATAGAGAGCCCATTTCATCAATCCGTCTATTATCTGTCCTTAATAATGATTTATCCACGAAGATTTCATCGAGATAAACAGTTACTAACGTGGCGTGCAACGTGAGCCTGCATTGACACGACCAAAAACTGACACGATAACGCTAGGGGGTGGGGGTGGAGGTGGACCGCTTCACGTGAGGCCTACGGGGCCGAGAATCTGACAAAAGATGACAACGACATAGGATCAAGCTGTCTAAAAACAAGTCCCCCAAAATTGCAGATAGACCTAACTCTGATACATCTTCTGATTACGGGTGTATCTTGTGATTACAGGTGTATCTTTTCCTTACATGTGTATCTTCTCATTACAGGTGTATCTTGTGGTTACAAGTGTGTCTTTTCATTACAGATGTATCTCTCTTTGCAGGTGTATCTTGTGATTACAGGTGTATCTTGTGATTACAGGTGTATCTTGTGATTACAGGTGTATCTTCTCCTTACAGGTGTATCTTCTCATTACAGGTGTATCATGTGATTACAAGTGTGTCCTCTCATTACAGATGTATCTCTCTTTACAGGTGTATCGTCTCATTACAGGTGTATCTTGTGATTACAGATGAACCTTCTCATTACAGATGTATATTTTCATTGCAGGTGTATCTTGTGATTTAATGCTTTGGCTCGAATCACCCGGAATATTATCAGGATTATCATCCAGTTTGGCATGGATCCATCTTGTTTTTGAAACCAAAACTTGGCGCAGTCACTGCATAAAGGTATACTATATTAAAATGTTGGATACAGTGATATTTATTTAAAATACCGATGTGTACAAAGACAAGTGTGTATTGATTATTCTGGTTATATCACAGTGCTTTACGAACATAAGCAAGTGGTCAACACAATGGTAACAACGTGAACCATTGGCGCATTGTTATCAACAATCAGCACTCTCGGTCGGGCGGTTGCCGGCGTCTGGGGGGTCGAGTTTTGTGCCGTTGTGCTATATATGGGAGCTTTGGGAAAATACAGAACATTGACATATTTCACAGTGCGCTCTTTACATAACGCTAAAAATGTTGGAATTCTGTAACATCTGGCTACTGTTTGCTGCGAGTGTCGTCGAGAAGTATTTATTTCCTCCATATTGAGCCCGTGAAACTCCTATATTCATCAAGTGAGCGATGTAAAACCTGCGATATACATACCTGTCCATTTCGCCTTCTACCTGTGCTTTCTACCTGTGCCTTCTGTTTGTGCTTTCTACCTGTGCCTTTTACCTGTGCTTTCTACTGGGGTTCCATTCACTCATACCTTACTGAAAATAAATCCCCTCGAAAGATCAATTCGTGACATAACAGGCATGGTGTTTTGGGACGTTTGTTTTTTTTATGTTGCCGGCCAACAACGTGGCTGATGTCATTGTAATATATACTATGGTATCCCAACAACCGCTTGATGACCTGTTTATCTAGCACCGCAGTTCAATGTTTGTTTTCTCGCCAGAGTCTGTTTTTATTTCATTGCGCCAGATGAAAAGCACATATTTGTTTTATATTTAGATAACAAGCGGAGCCATATCAAAGACCTATGCGGCACAGACCGTAACAACCGTATTCAGTGACTCGCGGTGTTGCTCACGTGTCACTTGATGAATGCAAATTGGGAATTTCTTATTTATTTATTTATTTATTTATTTATTAATGAATTGTATTTACCATTAGGCAGTGCCAACGCTGCTTCACCAAGCATCTAAATGTACTTTCTAAAGACTCTAAGCAGAAGACGGGGATTTCTGTACATTAGTCAGTTGATAGTGGCAGCCACTTGATGCCGTAACAAGAGCGGCCATCTGTTACAGGCTTTCTACAGTCACTCTCAGTCCTCTTCAGATATGACATAACTCGGAAAATACTTCATGAAATATAAATGACTGGTGGTAGAATTCCGACCAAGTCATTGTCAATGAAAGGGTCATACAACTTGCTTAATGTTTGACAGTTAACGTTCAGTGTATGGAAGCTGTCATATGCCACACTCTCAACAGAATGAAATGTAAAAGTCATCCGTGACACTCAAGGTCATTAGTACACAAGTACTCAGATTGACATACGGACGATGTTTGGTTAGTCAACAAACAACGACAACGTGGTCATATCCGTACAGGCTGAAATGTTTGTGCAAATCATAGAGTAAATACTATAATAGCTTTCTTCGTGCTATATCAAAGGTGATCTAGGATACAAATAGTGTGTCTATTGGCGGATATATATTAATGTTTTAGCTATGTATAAACCCTACCTGTGTCACCTCACGTTACATATGAATTATGTAACCTTAATCGGTGAATATGTACAACTTTCTGTAGAAGATCTCCATATTCTATCCAGGGGCCATTTTTAACTAAATGTTGTACGACAAAAAAAAAATGTACAATAAAATTTGTATCATGTTAAACTATGGGAGTAAAAATAACCCACGAGATTGTATTGTCGTACAACATTCTGTGAAAGTTGCTTCAGGGCTTGAAGCCGGGCCTGCCTATTTCCAAGAGCTACTTTATGAACAATCTAGGGGTAAAGGAACAGTTTGGCAGAAAAATACCAATGTGCAATAAATTTACCTGGCTTTACTCATTTTTACAACATATACAAAACTGGACCAAGGCCGGTCTGTTTTTCCTCTCCTGGTATATATTCTGCGAGGCCAACTACAAAACACGGCACCACTGGTACGATTCAATGCCTTTTACAGAATGAAACAATCCCAGTTTAAATAAGAAATAAAGTGTACTCAGTCTGTAAAGGTTTACGAATTGCGGTAATTATCGCTGGCATGACTTTCTATCCTTCAAGTCCTTCTATCTCGGTAAATAGTACACTGGTAGTTTTTTCTCAGAGGTTAAAACTATCCGGGTTAACTCAACATTATCACCCTTTCTGGGGTATAAATCTGGGTTATTAATCCTTAAGATGAAGAGAGATGCGGTTTGACATACTCCAGTGGTTTCTGTGGAAAAGGGCGTCACCGTGTGTATCGTTTACTGGCACTTTGTTGGTTTTGTCTTGTATTATTGCTCCATGTTTCGCGTACTGTATCTTTTGCTTGATCTCATGATTTATTATTCCATGTTTAGTGTACTGTATTTCAGCTATATATTTCTTCATTGTAGGTGTCCTGCATCTGTTAATCTGGCCCGCCAACATATGATTCAAATTACGGTAAGTACGACGTAAATCACCAACCAATGAAACAACAAGTTAAAAAAACAGGTCAATTAATGGGAGATTGACACAGTTTACACGGAAACTAGTGTGAAAGGTACAACTGATTAACTCAATTATTAGATTATAATATATACAATTGATTAAATCAGGTACATATTAGGAGTCTGTTGGGATCATAGTTCCAGCCAGCTTGTCCATATTCTACAGTCCAATGTTAACAATGGCTTTTCTCGTCCGAGCATACAAGACATTATGTCGAATCAGAAATACGGAAAAGTAGAACGCTTTTACAAGTACAATGATAACTTTAATAGAGGTTTGTAAACAGCACAAGCGTGACATGGCACATGACTTAAATTTATTTCCTCATGATGGAAGGGGATAAACCGTATTACATAGCTCAGTCACAGCTTATACTGCTACCTGTTCAGCATTTCATCTGCTTAACTGGCATCAGGGACGAAGAGTGCTTTAATCCGATTCCCATTTCAAAAACATGTGAAGGACAGTACTCTGTTATATATAGCTTTAATGGCACGAAGGTGGTACAAAATAAGCTACTTTGAGTCTCAACGAACTCATAGGAGTACAAAATCATATGGCATAACAAAATTATTATTCTAAAGTTTCCCATTCCGATTGTAATTATGGATTGATTTGTTAGGCTTGGGCATTAAATATAAAATTAATGCCATTCCTAGAATCAGATTAAGTAAAGTTGAAACAATACAACAAATATTTCAACTGTTTAAAATGCCATGTGCGAATTGGGTAAGACATAGTAATAATAATATCGAATCAGATGCAAACCAATTTCTATTCCTTGTATATCTCTTTCTAGCAACCATATCCTCTATAATGTTCAATATTAGATTTGTAATATATTCTTGTTAGCCAAATGGCACGCAGATATCCCCAGTTTACTTCAAATAACCGCCCTTCGGAATCCGTTAGCAGTAGCACGTGATTGTCCGTTAAAATTATTTGGTAAAAAAATAGACCTATCTGTACCATCTGCCTATAGGGAACGACTACTGTTTTTCTACCTAAACTTAGCATGTTTATTAATAAGTTTAGGTCGAAATGTTGATATGTACAAGCGGTTGTTTGTTGTTGTGGTTTCGCTTGGTGACGGAACCCTCACTTCCACCAGTGCAGGGAATAGGAGATATCCACGACTGAGATAACTACCGTGTTTTGGAACAATGACGTCCCTTCCGCCTTTTAAATTAACTAATAAACGGCTATGCTAATTCGAATGCATCTGCAATACAGATGGTTGTCTTTAAAAATATGCAATAAAAATAATAAGTTTAGGTCGAAAATCAGTTGTCTTTCCCTTTAAGCCTGTCTACAGCAAAATTACATAGATTTAAGCAAAGACGTAACTGTAACATTACTTTGTCTTTGTTTGTTTTAGATTTGAGAACAGTGATTTTGGACTGCCTATTGGTCTCCGCCCTTTGAATAGTGCCTTGCTATTACCATGGCATCTGATGTGGACATGTCCATATGGGACTTGAATGACACCAGTGTCCTGAACAGAACTAATCAAATGAAGGCTGACGAGAGTCCACTAGAAGGAACCAGCAAGGCAGAGATATACTTTCTTATGGTCATGTTAATTATATGCGCAGTAGTCGGATCTTTAGGAAACACGTTTGTCTTATACGGATTTTCCAAAATGTTACGCCAGAATTTGACCTCTACCGTTTTTATATTGACCTTGGCCGGGACGGACCTGTTAACATGCTTAGTGATAATACCTTTCACGGCCTATATGGAGTTTGTTGTATTCGAAGGCTCTCCCGACCTTGTCTGTAAGGTTTATCACTTTCTTATCACATCAACAGTACCTTATTCTATATTCATGATGGTGGCTATAGCTGTGGATCGCTATCTCTGTATCTGCCGTCCGTTCTTACACTTTATGAATCTAAGGAGAGCTAAAATAGTTGTTATTGTGCTGGCCTTTTTGGCCATCCTTCTGGGTACCTTTATTTCTATGTTTTATGGAGTGTACGAAATGATAACGAAGACAGTAACGGGGTCGTTAAACGACACTTTTCAGGATTGGAATTTAACGGTGGCGAATTTTACGGCAATTGAATACAACACCTCAGTTGTGGTGTATCGGGGATTATGTGACATAAATAATCTCATTTTCACCTCGGAATTTCAGCGTGTTCTTAAGTATCTACACTCCTCTCTTTTTGTTGTTGCTGTTGTTGTTGTGGGAGTACTTTACGGTTGTATTTTCAGGGCGGTTACCAAACGCCGCAGAAAGACTCAAAAAATTCGTTCGTCAAACTCTGTAGTGTATAATAACTGTAACGGGATCTCGTCTCGTAGAGGGTCAGTGTTTACCCAGTTAACCCAGCGTAAGAGACGATCCTCTACTCAGGAGAGTACCAAACGGAATTCCCGCCGCTCGGAGAGAGCATTTATTGCCAATCTTCGTACGGCCTTGACCCTGTTTATCGTGACCGTGGCCTTCATCATTCTGTTTCTACCGGGCTGGACAATGGCCCTTGGTTTGATCGAATTCAGACTGACTTTGTTTTATTTACATCTCCTCCATAATGCCATCAATCCATTCATTTATGCCTTCATGAACGAGACTTTCCGTAGAGTACTTCAAAAGTTGTTCTCTTGTTCGCCATCACCTGTGCATAAAACGGCTCTCGGAGGGATGAGTCAAACCACTTGCTAGTTTCTAAATATGTCTCCCTCAAAGTGATGTTTAATAATATATGTCTCCCTCAAACTGATGTTTAATTAAATTTGCCGCTTACCAGGCATGACTCTCTGGTTGGACGAGTCAAACGACTCATTAGTAGCCAAACATCATTCATCAAGAAGGGATATATAACACAACCAACTAGTAACCAAATGTAACCAAATCTACAACTACAGCACAACATTTGTTTTCTTCGCTTTAAGTAATTAAACTGGAACAATATACATGTATATATACAAATATATTTCTGTACCTATTACTCTGCAATGTTCAGATATAATTTTTTAAACAGGTTGAGATAAAACACTTGCTTTAATGTGATACATGTTTCAGTTTATTTAACGTCGATCCGCTTGTGGACAAACTTTATCAATCTGTTTCCAAAGGAACACAATTTGACAGTGGTATCTGACAACTTTCACAAACTGTCGTCAAGCAATAGAAAGGGATAAATTGTGTCGCAACACATGTCGAGATATTTTGTGACTGTCCCTTGGTTAAAATCGTGACTCTTTATCGCACCTCCATGGTATAGGGTTTAGACGAGTTTGTCATCAACCAGAACAACGTAATATCATTATATACGGCAGGCGATATCATTATATACGGCAGGTGATATCATTATATACGGCAGGCGATATCATTATATAGACAGGTGATATCATTATATACGACAGGTCATATCATTATGTACGGCAGGTGATATCATTTATGTACGGCAGGTGATATCATTACATACGGCAGGTGATATAATTAGATACGGCATGTGATATCATTATGTACGGCAGGTGATATCATTAGATAAGGCAGGTGATAAGATTATATTCGACAGGTGATATCATTATATACGGCAGGCGATACCATTAAAACGGCAGGCGATATCATTAATTAAGGCAGGTGATATCATTACATACGACAGGTGATATCATTATGTACGGCAGGTGATATCATTATGTACGACAGGTGATATTATTATATACGGCAGGTGATATCATTATATACGGCAGGTGATATCATTATATACAACAGGTGATATCATTATATACGGCAGGTGATATTATATATACGGCAGGGGACATCATTATATACGGGAGATGAGACCATTATATACGACAGGTGATATCATTATTCTCCAGACGTTTCACAGCTGCAGAGCAATGCAGTTCCTGTTTAAAATACTAAGGAATTTATTTATTATTCAATCAACATACTGTTCAAATTGAT
>JAVFBX010130283.1:0-15677 GCA_034783855.1 Mopalia kennerleyi
CCCCCCCCCATCTGTATTAAAGTAGCAGGGGACAATAAAGGATCAACACATATAGATAAACTTTTCTTAAACATTTATATATATTTGCATTTTCACATCAGTAAAAGTAACATTTTTAGAAAGGCAAAAACAAATTTTGGTCTGATACTTGACATCTTTAACAGTAAAATGTTCAATATATATATATATACCCTTTGTTTTTATCAACATTGATATAACCTTTCCAGTGACAAAATCACATTCCTAAAATATGAAAGGTTGTTGCCAGACTATACATTTGAACAGTTTATTTTACGTATCAATAAGACAATAGTATTTTGAGTTTTACCCCCAACAGTTTGCAAATCAATTTTGCCTTTTAATCATTTTAAAATCCATTTATTGATATCAAACCTTGAATGTAAGTTTGAAATAGGATTATAATGGCACTTTTATTATATATATTTACATATTGTACAATATAGAAATAAAATAGAATGAAAAGTAATTGTATCACAAAGGTTCTTTATTATATAGAACTGAATTAGAGGATGCTGCACAGTGATCAACTGGATTTGACAACCCAGGAGACACAAGTTAGACAAGAGTTATAGCTTCTGCTAGACACAGGAGCAATGTAATGTCATTCGTACGTCACTGTGCAGAATATTTTTTTAATATTTATATAATTTGTAAATCGGTATTTCATGCATTGCAAAAATTCGGTAAGCTTATCAGATAAGAAGCTGACTATGTTTGTGCTATTTGGGGGCACAAAGGCTTTTATTAAAATTAAAGATTTTAAGAAAATAAGATAAGAGAAGACATGGAGTAACTGTATTAACAATAGAATATGCAGTCAATTGCAATATATGATTATTAACTCATGGAAATTTCATTTGCAAAATGGAGTCTTACAAAAAAAACATTTATTATAGATTTCCAGCTACTGAATCAATTGAAATTTGTTTAAAATGTTGTGTCCCTATCTCTGCTTCTAATTATCACTTTAAAAAAAAACAATAGTAAAACTTTACTTCAAAGAAAAAATAATATTGTCTGTTACAATTTTTATTCTTAAATTGGTTTTAAAATCAGCTTGAACTGCCTGTTGATAACATGTGCCTATTGTCTGCTTAGCAAATCACTGTTAAATTCTTCAGGTAGAATTGAGCTCTTATTACTTACTTATTAAGGATGAAAGTACAAATTCAGCTTGTTAAACAGAGTTTGTAACATATATCTCTACATCATTATGCTTTCTATAAGATAAGCCATTTTATTGATTATATGAACCTTGTATCTTATATTTATAGCAAAACATTGATCAGCTTAATTTTAATTTTTTTAAAAACCCCACTAAGTTTGTGACCATTAAATGGGGAATAAATATACTGATGTTAAAAGGTAAAAATTGTGTGCTACTTCTTAAATATAAAAATAATCAAAATTGTACATTAGTGATTTAGCAATAAAGCAAATTATTGTTATAGTAGTTCTGCAATTATCAGTTATCCATAGTTTTCAGCATATGAAATAGTTATCACAATAGTTTAAACAACTATTAATAGTGTCAATAGTTCACGGTTTAAATATTATTTCTTCAATAAGTGGACCATTTAAAGACCATAAAATAAAAACCTATACAAAGTTAGTAAGTTTTTATTTAACTGTTCTTCAGGGTTATTTAAATTAAATGACATAATAATTTTATGGCATTAATACATTTTTTTAAACATTAAAATGCTTATTTTGTGTCTTAAATTTTACCCACAAAACCATAACAATACATATAGTTTGAACTGTTTCACGATTGTGTAGCAAGTTTTGCAATAGAGTCATAATAATAATAATTGCTTTACCCAAAGAGGCAATAATTACCCCAAGGGAACATACCTTAAAACTTGTAGAAGTTGGGACAGAGAAATAGGCTTAACTACAGGGGGTCTTACATGTTGTTTCTATGAGACTGTCCTAAAATTAGAGTGTCCCAACTGCTTGAAGTTTAAAGGTATTCTTAGGTTAGACATATGTCTGAGAAAATGGGTAAGTATGTAGAGTTGAAGCAAGGCTGAAGGAAACTGCCCTAGATGCCACAAGCAACAAACAATGACAAGACAGAAGAACTATAAGATCTAAACCAATTCGGTCACGAAGTTTCTGTTGTGTTGATTTTTTAAAAAGATACAAATATATTTCTTTGCTCAAAGTTGATAACTTTGATGAGTTATAATAATTGTGTGCTACTCTGCGAACACCTATCTCCATTTATTTGTGGGTTTTTTTCCATCATTATTTTGGAAAATATCCAAATATTTTCGCAAATAGTGCCTAAACTTTGACTCCAAACTGTCTGTATTGGATACAATTTTGTAAGCTCAAGAAAATTTAAATAAATTTCAAGAAAACTGTAAATGTTTTGTATATCTAGCTTTAGGTAATAAAGAAAACCCACCTACAACAACTTGTATAAAGACACTTTAGTATTAAATTGGCTAAATTTGTCTTAATTAATGGACATAGGTAATATTCATAGCCATACAACATTTCACGTTGGAAAAAAAGTTTCGTCACACTTCCAAATTATGTTTCTTTTTAGATTTTCAATTTAAAAAAAATAAACCCCATACTTTTGGAAATTGTATGAATTTAGAAGATTGTTGTGAATCAGCATTTGTACCATTCAGGAAGGATATTAGAATTTTCTCTTGCAGCGAATTAAGTGTTATTGGGACGTTTTCATGACTCCACATTTCAGGTAACATTATAAATGAGATGCTACCTCTTGATGACCTCAATGAGGTTGTATAACTTTACTTCAATTCTCCAACAATGAACGGCCTACGGCTAGAATTAGTGAGAGTCCTATGTGAGAAATAAATTTTAACACCAAAAAAATTTGAAATATCTTGCGGCAGCTATTTAATTTTTTTTTTTTGTTTTTGATTTGTACATACAATGAAATTCTGCATCATAATTATCACAACCTTCTGGACAAAAGTGTTAAAAAAACTATCTGCAGGAATTTAGCAAACATTTTGAAGTCATAAGCGTAAGGGTGATTTTATAATTGTGATTAACCTTCTATTTACAAATTGTATAATTAGTAATTTTACAGAAGCGACCTGATGAACTAATGGCTTAATTCAAACACAATTCAGGATCAGCTTGATCAAAAACCAGCTGGTGATTTGTCCAGTTGACAAGGGAAAGTGCAATTTTATAATCCTTTCTCGTTTCACTAAATTGGAAACCTTTGTACTGTAAGTAATGTGACTTTATTAAAAGCTACATTATCATCAGTTTAGAATCCGTCAGCCATTATCATGTGCATGAATGGTTCAAATGGGGTTCCATAATTTTTGGTCATAACTGTTTTACTTCTATTCACAGATTTGTTTTGGTGATTTATCAGAATGATTGCATGGTTTTTGGAATAAACTTTTCATAAAGACTGTCCGAGATACAATGTCAAGAAATGTTAGTACTCCGAATGGACTGCCATAGACATTCTGAATCACTGTATTGTATGCCGTTTTCCTGGCATGTTTATGGTCTGACTAGGCTTCCATACTTCCCCAGCAAGTGTTTGATGTATTCTTACTGATATTGTTGTTAATAGTTCAAATGACACTGTGTTATGGAAGATTTTGTATTTATATAGTATCCTTTGTAAAAGATCTGAATGATCAATCAATGGCTCTAGCTGTTTCCGTTTTGTCTTCCTTTTCTAAGAGAAGATTAAATAGTGTGTTTTTAATGGTGTGCATGTTGTTCTGTGTAAATAAAATAGTCCCTTTAATCTTTTTTCATGGTGTAGTGCTTTGACAATGACAAAGCTAACTTACATGGGCGGCAATACTTAGACTGGACTTGTGGGGTTTTCATTTTAATTTTTTCTCATTTTTTCCCCTTTATTCAATGATACTACACTTTCATAGATATCGTATCTTTAATAGTCCAATATACTATTCATCAGAGCTGCCACAAGGCTAACTCAGTTTTGACAACAAAAAAAGTATTTTCTCTTTTATTTGGTATATTATATTATCTCTGGGCTGAGAGATACTTAAGATGTGTGTAATCGAGTTTTCCTGTGGTCAAATAGCCACTGAAAAGAAGCCTAACAGTTTTTGTAAGCCACGCATTCGTAATCAATTTTGAATCAATGAGGCCTCAATTGATTTACGAACTATTTCTTCAATAAACGTGATTGCCTTTAAGCTGAGAGCCGTGTGGCAGATGTTAAAGCTTTCTGTAGTGTAATCGTCTTAGGAGAAACCTGTAATTTAAGTGCTCTTCAGGGATATTGCATTTGATGGTTCTGTCTCATCTCTATCATTTTACACTATTCAAATTTCACAAATATCATATTATGGTTCTCCATTGATGAGGCTTAATTCATTTGGTTAATAATCAAATATATTGAATTCTTTATTCTCTAGTTATTTAAGCGGAAAAACTCTCTCTCTCAATAGAAGAAAGGGTTTTTGAAAAAAATAATTTATCTGAAATTATTTATGTTTGTCATTTTTTTTAAACAAGATATATTTCATCTGAATTATTATTTCTTATTAAGTTATTTATTTCTTACACATGTAGAAATCTTATCACTTGTTTGACACCATAAAACATTTTTAAAAATCTGAGAAATTAGCTCCAAATAACTTTTTATTGAATTTTTCTTTTGTATCCAGAAATCTTTTATTAATATGTATTTGTTAGTATAGCTTCCATTTTTAATGTTATTGAACAAAGTTTTCCAGACATAGAAGAGAGTTTTAAATAAATGAGTAGGTTTTGTTTGCTATTTAAGAGTATTGATGTGGATCAGCATTAATAGATTTGCCTAACATGTATTTTATTTGTTTTAGTTCCTTTCTCTATTATCAAAGGAAACAAAGCAAAAATCTATCTCACATATTCAAAAGATCACTTCTGTGCCATGAATTGATCAAACAGTGGCAAAACAAAATAAAAACAATTTCCCTTTTGTTATGGTGCTGTTGTGAATGTTTGTTGACAAATTTTGTTACAAGTCTGAATTGAACACTGGTATAAAATAAAAAGGAGATAAAAAACACTAAATAATAAAAAAAATAAAATGCATTTTGTTATCGTGAAGTTGAAAACTTTTTCTGACAAATTTTGTAACACCTGCAAACAGAACACTGGGATTAAAAAACCCAGACTTTTGTTTACCTGTAGAGTAGTATGGAATGATTGAATAGCTTAATAAACATTTACAATAATATACACATTTAAAGATATTCTATTTACACATTTACATACATGTGTAAGCTTATTTTTCTGTGCAAATGTTTGATCCCTGTTTCAGTTTTCGGTTGACATTTATTAAGTAATCAAACCTCCATTCCATTAACCAGTTTATCTAGTCCTTGATTAGCTGTGCCATTCGTGTAGGTCACAGGGTAGTCCGTCCGAGACTGTTCCATAAGCGTAGTATTTCCCAATGTTGACCGAAGCTGTGCATGTCGCTTGGCCGCTGATTTTGTCATTTTACAAACCATGTGATCAAATTCCTTTCGAAAATTGTCATTCAGCCAACCATAAAGAAAGGGATTTACACAACTCGAGCCAACTGCAAATATTTTCAATAAAAGATCACAAAATATGAAATATTTGCCCTTAATGGCATCGTAGTTGTACTCGGCAATTAGGTTATAGATATTCCACGGCAACCAGCACACTGTAAACAATGTCACTATGGAGATTAAGATTTTATTGGTTTTGTGGTTGCGTCTGGTTTCGTTCTTTTTTAACGGTCGATTTCGCAACACCATGTAAATTTTGCTGTATATGAGAGAAGTCACGATTAAAGGTATACAGAATTGGATCACAAACAGAATTGTCGTGTAAAAGCGCCGGTTGATATTTGAAGGCTCAGGCCAGTTCTCCACACAGAATACCTTGTGGATTTGTAAGAAGGGTATACTATCCACTTTAACGGTGGAGAAGACCATTAGCGGCACTGCCAGTCCCGTCGAGAGCAAAACAATCAGGAAGACAATCCCGAGTGCCATTGCACATGTCATCCGTCGTTTAAAAGGAAACACAATAAGAATGTAACGATCCACAGCAATCATCAAAATTGAAATGGAAGACACATAAATAGGTACGGCGAACGACGGGTTAACAATCCTACATAAGACTTCCCCGAAAATCCACTGGCGTTTGATCTGGTAGTGAAGCTGTATTGGCAGGATAAAACAACAAATAAACATATCAGATAAGCACAAGTTTGAGATAAAAATATTTGTGACCGTGCGGAGGTTTCTGTTTCTAACAATCACAAAAACCACGATGAAGTTTCCAATGAAGGCAAAAACAATCACTATAACATACAAGGAAATGATAAAATGCCTCCATTTTAGATCCTGCAGTATGTCTATTTGATCCATTCCACGTGTGAAGTTATCAACTAGTTCTAACTGCCGGCGATAGTCTTCCTCAGTGAAGTTCTCCATGTCGAAGCTGAAGGAACTGAACAAGATAGGCTCCCCTTCAGCAGAACCTTCTGAGGAATCTTTTATTCCACCGCCTTGTTCCATCTTCAATTCTATTGGTCGTTGGCAGCCATTCAGAGAAGAGCAATCCTAAGGTCAGCGTTCACTATGTTTACCAAGCTAATGCTAATGTTGTACATTGATTGGAGCTGTGTGCGAGGCCTCTCCTGTAAAACTGCTAGCCACGTGAGCTGGAATAACTGCAAAGTTGACAGATGATGCAGGAACTGGGCTGTTAGTCCACAGTTGATTCTGGAGGTGTTCAGAAAAACCTGCAATGTAGAGAAAAAGAATACAGATTAAGTAGACCATGATGGAGACCGAGCATGTAATAACCGTTCACTTTTCCTCCCTGTTAGCGTCTCAATCAAATAAGATTCCCATTACACAATCGCATCATTCATCATTTAACATCCATATCTCAAGCTAACTATCTATCAATTTGCTACCATACAAGAATTATCTTTCTGAAAAATGGAATAAAAATGTTAATAATTTTAAACTTTGGTCCGTCAGGTAATCTATCTTGTTCCTAAAATAGTATTAAGTGTACTTATAACCATAACCTGCACTGTCGCCCAGCAATAATAGGACTGCAACATTGTAGAAAATATTTATAAATATTTTTATAAGTTTAAAGCTTACTTTGAACAGGCAAATTATCTATAAAAATATTAGTTTATACATGTATTGTTTTAACAATGTCTTGATTGTGTTTAATTTATTTTTTTTTTAAACTTTTTTTTTTGTTCAATCACTCTAAAAAGTTATGGATTGATTGATTCATTGGTGTTTTATGCCGCGTTTAAGGGTATTTCACTTATCTGACAACCATGTATTCCAACAATTACATGACACCAGTACAACCAATATGTAAGGCGTTTCCATTATGTTGGAAAGTTAATTTTCCTCCAGTGCTAAATGAAGACTACATTGCTACTCTTCAAACAAACTACCCTTAGCCAGAGGGCTACAAGTTATGGAAAATGGATATGTAATAGAATGTGTAATATTTTAAATTTTTTTTTATAAAATTGTAAATTTAAATTATTTTTTATCAAGTAACGCAAATTTTTTATTTATTAATGCTGGCAATTTTATTTACAATACTTCTATCCCCAGGACAATTCATGACATTTCTGTAAACAAGTTAATAATAACTAATAAAAAACTTTAGTTCAAATAATGAAATAAACCCAAGAAAAGTTTTTAATTCTTTCTCTTTTGTGTCATATATCTTTTCTTTTTAAAAAGTATTGTTTAATACTGTAGACTATCAGTTATTGTGGAATTATCCTGCAATAGCCCTGAGTAGTGTTATTTAATAACTTTATGTAGAGTTGGGTTTGAGAGCTTGATTCATTTGGTTTTATTTTGTCCAATATCTGCTCTGTTGAAAAATATAAAAAATAAACTAAGAACATAACAGAATGATAATTGAATAACGTTTTCTATTATGACGTTGTTGTCAATTATATGGATGTATTATGTAACATTTTCTCTTTTTGCTGAAACTTTTTTCTTCCATATTCTTTTATTTTTCTAAATTAGAAAAAAAATAGAGACATGAAAACCTTATTCATTGTCTAGTCATTCTATCTCCAATGTTCATACTTGAATACAGGAAGAAAAAAATAATAAAGCCAAAAACATAATTTGCTAGAAAATTGATATTGTGTGTGATTGTGACAGGCTTAATACTGGGAGCTGTTTGGCAGACAGGAGGAGAGGATGTGAAGTTATTCTCCACGGTAATCCACACAATAGTTACATCAACACGCCTGACTTTTTCCTCCCGATACACTAACCACTTTGATGTCCCTTAAGAGTATTATTTTGATAATCCCTTTTCTCTTTCTCCGAGAACTATTCCTGGATTTCTCTTCTATTTAGTGTGTTATGCCAGGACAGATTCACATTACTCTATTCAGATCTTTTAGCAACTGTCATTTCA
This sequence comes from Mopalia kennerleyi, assembly GCA_034783855.1. NCBI lineage: Eukaryota > Metazoa > Mollusca > Polyplacophora > Chitonida > Mopaliidae > Mopalia > Mopalia kennerleyi. The sequence goes on from JAVFBX010130283.1 coordinate 8,461, forward strand.
GGATGCTTCTAGAATGTCAGTGTTTCTTTCCACGGATGTCTGAATTCGTTATTTGAGTATTGCATGCTTTGTGTGCAAATATATTGTGTCCATTATACATGTACATCCCTTCTGAACAGGAATAGCCCAATTAAAAGGCAACCAAATCCGTTATACAAAAATATAGATCAAAAGAGGAATTTGTGTTATTGGAGAAACAGTCTGGTAAACCTTCATCTTCATCCATTAAAACATAGTAATACTGGCTACATTTGTTCCCAAATTGCAAGAGACTATTGCATCAGCAACAAACTGTCTCTGCTTGACTATTGCAGCAGTATCAATTCCAATAAATTTATACCTTTATGGGCTTTGATGCATTATCCCAGTATTGCGTACCCTATTAAAAGAGATATTTCCAGTGCGCAGGGGCTGTTCTTTCGATAAATTTCAAAAAAATTAATTAGACAGGCATAGGGAGGTAGCTTAATTTTAAACCGATGAATCATGTTATTTTTAAGATAAACTTCCAGAGACGAGTTTCTAAATGGATCTTAATCTCGAGATCAGGTCATTTTCATTTACATGGAATAAATATTTGGCAAACAAGATATTCAGTATAGGTTAAGAATAGATCGATCTGCAAACTGGAATTCCAGGGAAATAGAAATAACTGGAACCAATAAATATATCTGTTTAAGAGAATGATAGTTTGGTAAAAGGATGCGTTACAATATTCGCATACTGTGAGAAAAAGAGCATCAGAATTGAGCCAGTGTGATGCAATAAGTATGATACTTGTCTGTTAATTTTCAAAATCACCCGCCAGACTTTTGAAAATGACCTCTTGTTCCTGAGGCTCTCGCTGGATTCCTCTGAAAACTAGGATTGGGGATACTGTTTATGACAGTGTTTAATATGTATAGGCCTGTTCTCTTTGCTATTTAACCATTTCTGCTTCATTATCATTCATGACACATGACATAATAATGCTGTACTGCATAGTGATTATAACTATGTTGAAGTCATTTATATGGAGATTTTGTGATGACTCTAGTTAAATTTACCTCATGATGATGTAGGTATATAAGTAGGCGTCTGTTAAGAGGATTACTTACTGATGCAATAGTTGGCTTCATTTGTTTGCTAATTGGAGTTCAACTACTTTAAAGTTATCCCACTTACAAACATGTATTATGGTTTTGCGTTGAAGAAACACTTAAATGAGTACATGAAACTTAGCCTAAGAGGATTGCAAAATGAACTTGCAAACTGACCTGATATCTTGCAGCATATGACAATCATGAATTAAAAGTTTGACATAAATCAAATACCCTTAAAAATACCTTGTTACAAACAACATAAATATACTACAGGTACATGCAAATTGGCCATATCTGTCCGAGTCTGTCGAGCCTGTGTCCATGGTTAATTAGTTAATGTGTTGGTCTTCATGTCCTACTTCAATGTACTGCTTACGGGTCTGTCGACTTTAGGTACATGTATTTGAGTGCGTCACACTGTGTGGCTCACACTATCGCTGCATTCCCGGGGCTAGTTTTTACAAGGTTTCCTTTCGTTTCCTTATTGTATTTAAGATATAAGACAGACTGGACAGTGTGATATGGACAATGCATAGTAATATAAGTAAAATGCAAATGAGTATGAGGTTAAAAAAGACAAACAAACCAATAATCAAAGACTCTTCCTCCTATAAAAACATTACCTTATTATTTATCTTAATTAACTATCCATAGATATAGATATAATGTTTATAAATTTGTTTGGAGAAAGAAAATTTAAGTTCAGCAGTATACATGTATATGTGGAGCTGTATTATCATTTTATGTATGTACATATAGCCACTTACCAGCTACTTTCAAGTAAAAGTATTTTGTTACATATTTACTCATTTTATTCCTCAAAACTCAAAAGAAGCATTTAATTTGGATGTATTTTTATTCATCATTGAAAAGATATTGGCCGTCAGTGGGCAAATGTGTATCGTTAAGGAAATAATATCGGCTTTCCTTATATATGCTGTAAAGTTTGGTGTTTTGTAATCATACTTTCATGTCTACTCCCTATTGATTTTATGATTTTCTAATCAATTTTCTGTAATTATTTGCAAACTTCATAATATATAAGGTCTAGCGTCTCGATTTGTTGCTCAGGGGCTGTGGCTGACTATCGACGAGAGGAAATGCCACGGTACGCTGTGGGCCCTGTACAGGTAGATCGATGTGTCTCCGTCAATATAAATGGTCACTAATGTCATGTTAGTGTACAGTGTTTCTTGATTATCTACAGACAAGGTGTGCCCCAGGGGCGACCTCTTACAAGTCCTGTAACAGATGGGATTATACTGCTGGCAAAGGTTATCTATCTGGCTCAAAATATCGGAGAAATTCAGCAGTTTGCCTTCTAAACTGCGTAAGCTCTTTGGACAACTTATTTCTGGATCTTCTAAAATAACTGCTTCGGGTTGGGAGGGAGCTTCCTGTTGCCCAGGTGCTCTAAGAGCTTTAGGAAGCATGAAGCTTTACTTCATTAAGCTAGAGTGCTGAGAAACTGATTGACATTTTTTTATTAATAAGTAAACACACATCACCCCTCAGATTAATTATAAATATATATATATATTCAAAATATATATCTGAAATGGACCCTTGGTGATCTCTTCAAATTTTTTGTTTTCCTTATTCTATCACAACTAGTGTAAACACACAAGAACCTTTTACCGTAATGTATATATATCTCAAGTTTACAACTTTTTTATATTGCTGAGGACAATGTCAGAATAGACATTGAAATGTTGCGTCAATATGAAGGAGAAGCTTCCATCAATATAGTGTTTTGCCTTTTTTTAACATAATATCCTGCATATGTAATTTCTAGAAGAAAAACAGAAATTGATTTGCAGTGTTAACACTTTCTATAGGAAAACAGGTATGGCAAGCAGCAAATGGTTTTCTTGTCAAAATTCTATATCGGTAATTGATTCGGATATTGACAATAACCTATCAAAGTTACTGAATAATTAATACAGGCATGTAATTAATATTGAACAGACCTACCATTGTCTCCCCCCCTTAGCACTTGGCCATCTTGTCGATATTCAACTGTGAAGTGTTTATAAGAAGTTAATGTCATTTGTCTATGGGACCTATCAATATTCAATGCAGTTTGGTGGACAGCTGGTACAGGGATATGAAAGAGACCAGTCAGTATTGCCTTCACATTACTTGGTCAATAAAGATAAGGCTTGCATTTCATAAGCATTTGATTATCAAAAGATCTGATCAAGGATCCCGGACTGAAATGTCCTTAACCAAAGAGCTTTATAGTTAACAAGACCACATAATCTCCTTTACAGGCCTAACAATAATCTTTTCCAGCATAACCTTAAAATCAGTCCTCTAAGATTTTGTGAGATAACCTTACATCTGCATTTTCCCCTGGTTTGCTGATTTTTTAATACATAAATGTGCCTTCATGAAAAATAAAGCAAACTTGCTAACAATGCAAACTTTATTGATGAGCCAATTTACAAAATTTGTCAGAGTCGGTAGCAAAATGCAAATGTAGACAAAGACTGTGAAACCTATAAATCTGTCCTCCTAAAATAAGTTTGCATAATGCTGTTCAGTTCGTTCTCCCCAATAGCATAGTGTTATACATAGTGCCAAGTACAGCATTCAGCATCAATCGTACAATCAATCAATCATGTCAGATGATACAGTTAAAGGGTAACATATTTATGTCCCTTTGTAGTGTAACAATAACAAATTTCAGCTATTGACTGGAACATTGATTTTCTATTTGTAAATGGCCATTGTATCAGCAAATATTTTCTTTGTCAATTTGTTAGTTCACTTAAGTCCTCATGTCTTTTGCATTTTTTAAATCTTTTACCATTTATGGAAAAATTCTAGATAAATATGAACGAAAGTCAAATAAGAAAAAATATAGAATATCGTGATGGCAATATATTTTGACGATTATATTTTGTGTTATTCCTTGACATGAGGTTTACATAAATAATATATTTTTGTCCTGGATAATTTCGCGTTCCCTTCAACGTTTTGCTAGCAGCTTTTGTTTACTTTTGTTGGTTAAAATTTGTAGATTTATTGAATGGACATGACTTCCAGAAATCTAACATCGAAGTTACACGCGCTTGCCTTAGATCCTTGTTTACCAGTGACCTCTTCATTGTCGATTCACATTTTACACTATATGTATGATGTGTACTTGGAGTATGAAAACCAGTCTTGACACAAAAGCGGCTGTTTAAGAATTCAAAACAAGTGCTGGGCTTTTTTAAGGAGGCCTAAGCTATCGATTATACATCCTCTGAGGGTCTATTGTGCGAATGTTAAACCAGCTATTTCGTTATCAATGGGGGATGAGTCTAGCGATACCTTGTTAAAGATTTAGACGATGTCGCCAGCATCTTATTGAGTGGAAAGGTCGAAGAACTATGGTAAATATCAAAATAATTCAATTATTTCTTAATTTTGAAGAACTGACAACACCCATACACACTTTTTTTAATCGCATTCAGCATAATCTGCCAAAAAATATAATAAACGACAGCCCTCTATTTATTCCATTGCAAAAGATTTTATTTTTCAAATTTTAGCTATTGGAATAATTAGTAGATTTACTATTAGCTGTACTTGACATTTTGAAAGCTGTTTTAAAGATTTCCTTGTGTAATAATACAATAAACAAGATAAGCAAACAAAACTCTTCAGATAGAACTGCCTTTGAAAATAAAGTTGAAGAGTTTTACCATTCATCAGAACAAACATGTTTTTATTATACTTAGCCTTCTTTTGCTGCTTTGTACATATATTGACCTCTTTCTAGCAAAACCATTTGAAGAGAAGCCAATCAGGTATAAAAGATACAAAACTGATGCTATGTTGTTGCACTTAGTAAGTCTTATTGTCAATCTATTTATTTATTTTTTCTATTCCTGTTTTATTGTCCTATTTGTTTTGAAAGCCAGTTGTTAAAATGTAAATAAATTATTCAGGCTTTTCTTTGTATATCTTCTCAGATAAATGACCAAACGAATATAAAAGACAAGAAAATATCAAAAAACTTATTATGAATAGAAATGATAAAGAGGATTATACAACTGCTGTAAGTCATAAAATGAAGAGTTTGATGTCAAAATCACTATAATCCATGCAAACATATTTCGTTTATTGTTAGAATATCCTCCTTAAATCCTTGTATTACGTAATCTTGATATTATGCAAAGACATTCCCATTCTGCTTCTATGTTATTAAAGATCTTAGTTAAAAGTCTTGCACTTAACTGTTTAAAGTACATGCAAATACTGAGTGTAATAATTGAGCTTACATAATATTTTAGGTTCCTTCCTAATTGGTCTGCCCAAGGCACATTTATATTCATGTCATTCCTTCTAAGTAATTAACTATTCCTGACGCAAGTAAGCAGTGAGCAAATGTTAGGATTCCTATCTTTGGTATTTCATGCAGTTCAAATTAACATGTAAGCAATAGCAAATAAGAATTTGACAACCTGGCTATTTAGTGTATTGCATTACAAATTTCAAAGGTGGCCATCAGTTTTATCTTGTCATTATTTATTATCAATGCAGTTCGACAGTGCTTTTCCTTCCTATTTGGCTAATACACTGTCATTTTTGCCCAACAACACGATACATAGCAAAAAACAATGTATGAAAAAGAAAAAAACCTTCTGTTATGCTGGTATCCTAAGCATGCAATACTCAAGTATAATTTTTTTGTTATATGGCGATGGTTCACCATGTTTTTTTTAGGCAAATGTATTTTATAACATGTACAGAAAAAAAATAATACCACAAAGATATGTAAATGTTTGTTATCAGTTACTGTTAATAAAGATAATTCTTTATAAAACAGTCTTATCACCGCTTGTTATTTTTATTTATTTTTTCTTATCGCAGCAAACATGTCAGTCAATCGAAAAGCTTGTAAACTTTGATCAAGATTTGATTTATATCTGACAGCTAAAGAGTATTGAACACATCTAAGTAAATACTAGTAGATAGTAGATATTTTTTAGTTTTAAAATCTGGATGTTTAAATGATACATATGACTGCAATACCAAAATGTATCCACTCGAAAACTGAAGTAACGATTGACACCGTCCTTTTAGATATTTTATACTTTTAAAATCTGCAATACCAAACTTTATCAACTTCTCAACTGAAGAGATGGATACAGTCTTTATAGATATTTTATAGTTTTAAAATCCTGATGTTAAAGTAATACATATGACTACAGTACCACACTGTATCCTCTTGACAATTGAATTAATGATTGATACAGTCTTTATAGATATTGAACTCAAGAGCGTGATTGTAATATCGGAAGTAGATATAACCCTCTTCAGTAAGACTCCATCTCCTTTTAGTAAACACGAATTAATGTTAGTTTATGTCATCTCAAAAGTTTATTAATCTAAATATTCAAATGGTAAATAAGAGTTGACAACAAACTTGGGAATTCATCCTACCCCCTTAAGTGCGAAGTCAGTGATTGATGTAGGTATATAAGAGATAGGTAGGTAGGTAACAGGTGGGGGATGTCATGTCTATGTTTGTCTCTCACTAATGGAATGGCTTAGTGATTCTGGCTGCACGCCACTGTCTCTCATTAACTGATTGTCCAAGGGGTATTTGGTAGCCAGCTCAGAAAGCCTTCCAGATACTTCAGAGATTCTGTTAAGTCCGGTACGGTCAGAAGGTCCCCTCTATCAAGTTCCTCGGACAGGCATAAGATAAAGGCAGGTCAATGTTTTCCTACTCTGCCTGCTGGATGTTTCCAGACTGGCTTTATCCCATGCTGATCCACCAGAAAATAGATTGTGCTATTCAACCTTTGCCAAAACGGACTGACTTTACACAGGGCTTAGGTTTTGTGCCTTTCTCTTTATATTGTCTTATAATTAAAAAGCCACAAGTGATGCCGTTGCCATTGTGCTCCTGGACGAAAGGGGTAACAAGAGTTTTTTGCACTTTGCTTCCTTTATTTCATTACTTTAACCCGAAGGTAATTCAACAGTTAAATTTGTCTGTGCATTCTGTGTAAATCTTTATTAAAGTGAAACTCCGGGCTGCAATAAAATGCTTATTGGTAAAACGGGCATCATTTCTTGTGTTGAATTATGCTCTCTAATTTTATAATAGAGCTATATCCATTTTATAATTCG
>JAVFBX010130394.1:0-15668 GCA_034783855.1 Mopalia kennerleyi
CCCCTCCCCTCCCCTCTAGTATAGTATAGTTCTTGGAGGAAATAAATGATAATTTAAGAGAGGTAATGACAAAATACACTCGGGTATATACTGTTATTTTGATTGCCATAGCAACATGTTTGTTTATGGACTATACGTTTAACTACTACATGTAAGTGGTTCTTTAAGACGCCAAACGGTAGACCCTGGTTTGTCATATCGATGCAACTCATTTGCATCAGCATTACAGACAGAAACATAAAAACTGTTATAAAAACGGGGATGTTGATGGATGAATACTTCACAACATTGTAGTGTCAACGTCATAAATGTGTATCTGTGATTTGATCAAAAGACAAATTATAGAGATGGGGCAGTATCTTGGTATTATTCATATAAACATTTTCATTCGTTTTTTGGAATGTTTGGCAGCACATAGATTTATTTATTGATTGGTATTTAAAATCTATAAATGTATTTCAGCTATATGACTTACACCTTAACAGGAAAAAACACTAACATAATCGTCAAAATGTGAAGTATTTTACTCAGTAGAAGAAATAATGTCCCTCTGGTCCTCTGGAAGGCACAGTGTATCTGTGCTTTGAACGCACCGACCTTGACCAGAGGTCCAACTGTCGGAGGTCGAAGTAAGTCTCCAGACGGAATATAACTTGGGTTAAATTTGACTCACTACAAACGATTTAGAATTGTTTCAAATCCGTTATTTTTCGTTCCGTCGTGATCAAATTGACAAACCCTCCCCCATGAAGAAAGAAAGATTTTGAATAGGTGTTTAACGCCTTTCTTATAAATAACACAATCCTCCCAACCCCGTTAACGCCGATTTTATCTGTCAAGACTCCTTTATATACAAATGTAGAATGGAGGAAGTTCGTCGGTGTTAACTTTCATGTTGTATTTGCAAGGAATAATCACATTATTATTCGATAGGGAGGCCTAACATCTGATCCATTGTGCGTGAACTTAAACAACAATAGTGTCCACAACTGCTTTGTTACTATAGTTGCTTACGATTGAATCAACACTTATTTTATACCACCTTAACATTCGGACAATCCCGCTTGCTTGTAATGTTGCGGTAATAAACTTGCGATCTAACAGAGCCAGAAAATGAATGAATGCCATCGATGGCTTACGTCTCCTATTTTATTGCCATTATCAACGAAATAAGTTGACCTTAGCATGTGTTCTTCTGAGATTTGATGCTGTTGCAGATAGCTACATTCAAACTGTAGACTTTGTATTGACTTTGGCCAACTTTCATCAACATACTTTCCTTTGCCAGTGTTCCAATGTAGTTATTCATTTGACAGTCGACAACTTCAAAACACTCTTGGGAAATCAGCTTTTAGTACGCCAATACTCTGGACACATTAAATGCTCATGTGAACTGTTGATCAAGTAGAGATATTACGTCGCATGAAGGAACGTCTGACGCTTTAATGGTCCGTGATTTGAGGAATTCTGTGATTGCGGTATACCGGAAATTACAGAGACTTTAAGGTTCAATTCAATTGTTTGATAAATTCATCTATTAAGATTACATAATTGCAGGCTGACACGTGATGGCAAAAAGCCAACAGAAAAAGAAGAAGGAATAACTAAAGTGAGTCGGCGTAAACAAGATTTTACTACGATTTCGTTCTCGTAATCAGAGCCTGATTAGTTGATTAATTTTTATGTCTAGTTTTGGAGGCATATATTTTGTGCGTCTATGAATCTTACCTTTATTTCCTAAATAAACTTGAAAATATTTTAACAGCGTTTTCGCTCAATTAAGCACGACATGAGCAAGCCCCTATTCGACGAGATTGTATAGTTGCTGAAGGAATCTGATAGTTGTAAATTCGATTTTGCCGGTTAGACTTATACCAAGGTTCAAACACTTTATCAGTTACAAACACAATCCTTAATATATAGCCAGAGTACAACATTTTACCAAATGAGCTCAACAATATGTTGCCAAAAGAGACTGGAACGCGCAGTGATTTTGTACTTAAAGGAGTGGTACTCAAAAAGCCCGATCGCAAGGACAGCTTCTGGTTTGAGTTTTTAAATCTCGAACCCAGCTGTTACCCTGAACAAAATAATGTTATAAAACATGTTTAGCTGAGCGAGGCAAATACAGCTGCATCTTCAAATGAAACATATCGTTATTGTTTTGCCAATATCTTCTACATAATAAGCCTAGCCATAACAGTTTCTCACTAAATATGATATAAGCTTGTACAGTTAAGCAGCATTGATTTGTTTCGCTTACAAATCAATGCTGCTTAACTTTATTTATTGTATTTAAATAGACACATGTAGTTGTCCCCCAAGCATACAACCACCTCATCGTTTGTAAATCAAATATCAAGGTATATCCATTATCCATTATTGTTGACTTAATCAATGGGGATATTAGTCAACACAAAAAACGTGTGATGTCATTATTTAGGTTTCTGGAAATTCAAACATGTATGGGATGTTCAAACAATTCCACCTCAAGTTCGGAAACACATCCATTGCAGACGAGTACAAAAACATAGTACTTTTTATTGAAATAAAGAAATCGTGAAATTTCTAATGCTTCTTTTTCCGTTTCACAAACTCATAACCAATATATGTTTTCTGGCTTGGGATTTGTAGCACACGCGGATGCAACTAAAACGGTATTACTAAACATACATACATACATACATACATACATGTATTGCGAATATAAATGTTTCAAGGTAAATTAAACCGAAGGGCAGAACGCCATTCATCCGAGTAAATCATCAAAGTGAAATCGTTACTTAAGTGTGCTTTGTAAACAGCATCAATTGAGGGTTATTTATATAAACGTCAACATTTGTATCAGAAATTGAGACCAAACCATTTATCTGTATTTAGCATTAGTTTTATCCGACACTTCTAATGGATATAGATGGTGAATAATGGAAAACAAACAACGTGAGTGGTGTAATACAAATATATATATTATCGTTTGTTTCTGATAATGGGACATTTGCATTATTAATTAGTTCCCCGTATAAAATCAATTTGCCAGCGAAATAGGGTTACTTAGTTTCATGGTAAAAACGAGCAAGTTCACTTGGAAACGTGTTACGCTAATGTAAACCATCCACAAAGTAACGTCACAACAAGTAGATAGGCAAGGGACACTTTCGACATACAAGGCGTGTCAAGCGTAGCATACTTGAACTCGTCCAGTTTTAAAATCTACATATAAGTGTCCGTAACGGAATTGTTGTTGTGTGACATCTCAGTTGAAGTGGATACCTTTGCTTTTACGTTCAGAGACCTGCATGAGGCATCCCTCACGTCACTACTTCATTTACAGAACGGAATACAGAATAAATGGAATGCCGTATTCTCGTGGTGCAGGTAACATCGGTTCTGTAAATGTTTACAAAACGTTAATCTTGAGTACTGTTTCGAATTGACAGTTTTTTGTCCTGTAGCAATACTGCCAGAATAGTATTAGCCGACAACTCACGTCAGCGATTATATAGTTCTTATATTAGCAAATAGCGAGACGGTCAGTTTCAAATAAAATAGGAAAATCTTTCATTTGGAGGAAAGTTGACTCTTGTAACAGTACTATTTAAGCTGATGTTTCAAGATTCCTTCTGAAGGTTAAACCCGCCATGAACGTATGCGAGACAAGCAACGCCTCCCTGTTAACCGATATCAATGATATATCGGACAACTGGTTTACTATATTGGTGAGTTGTTACATCGTTACAGGTGGGTTATTGAACTTACTGTTGATTGGCTCGGTTTTAAAGGAAACGTCTCTCAGGACTTCACCAACGTATATCGTACTGGTCAATTTGGCAGTTTCAGATTTTTTGCTTCTTGTCGCGGGTGGCTCTATTCATTTACATTTCTTTTCCACTCCAGAACTCTCGGATATTTATTGTGCCGTTTCGTCCTTTGTATGGCTAGCAATTTTCTCTGTAAGTGCCTATACCATGCTATGTTTTTCAGCGTTACGTTACGTTATTGTTGTTCATCCGTTCTGGGCGAGACGTCAAGTTACAGCTACAAGAGTAATCATTGCATGTATATTAATATGGATTGTGGCTGTGTCTAAAAATGCCATAGCATTTGACGCTGTTGTTGTTGGTGTTCTAGACACAGACCCGTGTCCGATAGATTTCTGTGTTAGTCAACCATCGTACCACAGCTACGGTTTACTGGTGTTCATCACGGACTTTACTCTACCCCTCTTGGTAATTGCCGGTTTCCATACTGCTAAAATCATTCAGTTCCGTAGAAATACCCAAGGTGAGAATTGCCGTGCTCATGGTGATCAAAAAACTGTTTCACCTAATATTGTATTGTTGGTCATCATCTCTTTTCTTGTTTGTTATATACCTTATATGATAATAGTCAACGCGACCTTTGTGTTTCACATCAGACTGTCCACTGAGGTCATGAAGAACCTCATGTTGGCGAGTAACATCGTGTATTTAAACAGCGTCCTTAATCCCATATTCTACTTCTTTATTTCTAAATGTTCAAAATCACGTGGAATGGCAAAAACTGACTTGACAATCTTTTCAGTGTGTACGTCTTGTTTCAGCAGTAAAGATTAACAATGCAATGGAGATATGCAGTGTTTGTAAGCGACAATTTATTGTTTATAAAAGAGCTTTGTAAAAATATTTGTTAAGCGATACCTAACGCTATTATTTCTAATTTGTGCTAACGAAAGTCAATAAAACCGGTGTTTACAAAAATGACACCGATCAGTTACCTTGGGGCTCTTCGAGCTAAGGGCCAACAAGGAGTCGATATGTTATTGATGTCTTTGTATTGTGTCCTCTGATTGTCCGGTCTTAATTGTCTTTGTTGCCCGTGGCGTCGAGGAAACATCTCCATTCTGATGCTGTTATATAATGAACTGTTATGTAAACGATACTTTCCCCGGTAGAGGTGGGTTTTATTCTAAAAGATATTTTCAATTGTAACTTTCGTTGGAGATAAAATATAATTTTAGGCAAGCTCAACTCTTTTAGGAAATGTATATACGCTTATGGCAGCTGTAACACAGGAACTTAAAGATAAAGCTGCAAACAAAGTAAACGTGTTTGAATTAACAGTTCCGTTGCCACAAACCAACGGTTTGTAAGATTTGTTTCAATTGCATAAAAGGGCCTGCGGCCGTGGTTTAATGGTTAGCGAGCGCGCTTACTAAAACCTACTTCGATTCACAGGATTGAGTCCGTCTGTCGACCCGCAGGTATATGAGTGAGTCGCGGCAATCGCGGGGTGGTTTTTACGAGGTTTCTTCCCGGTTTTCCACCGAAATTAGGCAAGGAACATTGTAAATTGGACCATCCGTCGTCATATAAGTGAAATCAAACAAATCAATTGTATAAAGAGATAGTATTATACTACTATGTAGCTTACTAGTAGAGTTGAAAGCGCACCCATCGCGCGACGTAAGCAAATACAAAGACTCTTCAGCCTGTGCCGCGTTATTTCTTTCCAAAACTGTTTCATTGTAACAGACTACCATCTACCAAACTGCTTGTGAGCATACTTGCCTCTTTTCTTTCTATCCTTAGAAATTCCTAAGACATAAACTATAATCCGAGCTAGTAGGCAATAGATAATCAAATCTGGATAACAAAAACCGCACATCTTGCAAAAGTGTTTGCAACTTTTTCTTTAACTTCCTCTACTTCAGCTCCCATAAGCGTATATACATTTCCAGAACCCAGCTGAACTTGTCTAAAATAATGTTTTATCCCATCGAAAGTAAGAAATGAAAATACATCACCTTGACTTTTTCCTCTTCTTGTACGTATGACATGTACATTCAACTGTCAGCCACGCCACGGAAAACTAGCCCGCTCTAGCAACGGTGACAAGATGTATAACAGGGATGTGTGGTGGAACAGCAGGAAAAAAAACTGTATACCACCAAAACATATTCCCATACAACAAAGGCCTTCGCCTCTCATACATGAAGTTAACAGGCGATATCAAAACTTTGAACCACACATTGGCAGGATGAAAACATATATCTCAACAGGATCTGTGTACAAAAGTATATAATTTCTTGTTGACCACCTTTTGTTGTGTGATAGCACACAACTGTCTTTGATATTCAAAGAGATTTGTAAAATTGTGTGAACAGTGGAAGCTTGTTCTACATGTGAATAAATGTTTTCTTTTATCTTTTACCAGCAAAGTTAAGAAGATGCATTTTGATTATTCTTTAAACGAATCGATAATTGCGAGAAATACAGAATGTAAAGATCTTGGGATATATTTTAAATGTTCAATGAATTACGACTTACATGATCTAAGGTAAAGAACAAAGCGCTTCAAATGTTGGGTTTTATTAAAAGAAACTGTAAAGGATTTAACTCCTAAAAGCTTAAAATATTTATATTGTTCAATGGTACGAAGTACTTAAGAATATTGTTCGCCTGTTCGGGCACCCTAGCAAAAGACATTTATTGAACAAATTGAAAGTGTACAAAAGAGATTCATCAGATACTTGTGTAACAAATTGAACATTGATTATTTCACTGACACCTACGTCACTCACTTAAGTACTTTTAATTGAGCATCTTTTACTTGAGCATTTGACGGAAACTTTTTAACCTGCGTAAATGTTTACATGGGACTATCAACTGTGTTTATTTAACTAGTCAAATCAGTTAATGTACCTAAACGAAGGCAACTTATTTTTAACCCTGATTCATGTAGAATAAATATACTTGTGTGGAGCGGTTTAACTAAATTGAAAATAAACAAGATAGCGACTGCTATTTTATACATTTTTAATTCCTTAACTTTAGATCTGAGGTTATCTGGAAGATGATAACCTCAGATCTAATGTAGTCTATCAAATCAATTGTGGGGAATGTCTTTCCACTTATATAGGTATAACAACTAGGCATATTGAAACCAGACTTCAAGAACACAATATAACGTCTAAACACTACAAAAATTCAGCCCTTGGTGACCATAGCCTGATAACAGGTCACTCCCCCAACAAATTTACATGTAAAATAATAGACACTGCCACCCTAGATCTCCAACTGAGAATAAAAGAATCCATTCACATAGCGCACAAAAGACCCAACCTAAACAATGCCCAGTCTTCTATACCACTTCTATTGTTTAATGTTTAACTCAGCACAGCTCTATTGTTACTATACAATATACCTACATATCCCACTGCTCAACTCTCTTGTTATGCTAATTGTATGCTAATGTTTGTATTCCCTATGTACTATATAATGCCTCTGTAAATAGTTTTTTCTTGCTTTTGCCATCTACCTCTGAAGATGAACATAGTCACGTTCGAAAGCTAAGGAATTAAAAATGTATAAAATAGCAGTCGCTATCTTGTTTATTTTAAATGTTGATTTATGACATATGTGTTTTGACTTATTTTAGATGCATTATTCATGCCTATATGATCCTTATCTGAAGCACTGGTTTTATGCACACTTTTTATCCTGCCATAAGGAGATATAATTCACTTACCATTTGGGTGGAATGGAATAGTGTGGAAACAGACTTGAGGAGGTCGGAGGTTAAAGTTGTCGTCAAACCGTATGTACAGACGAAAAACTCCACCTATTCAGGGAGAGAAAAAAATACAATAATAAAATCAATGTAATTTTTGTTTTCATAATTTTTTAAAAAGAAGGAACACCTTAATGGGAAAAACAATGACCTAAACTTATTATTTTTATTGCATATATTCAAAGACAAGCATCTGTATTGCGCTTGCAATCGAATTAACACACCCGTTAATTAGTGCATTTAAAAAGCGGAACTGACATCATTGTTCGAAAACACAGTAGTTTTATCATCTAGCCTTGGCTGTCCCATATATTGCCTGCACTGGTGGATGCTTTCATATAAAGCAGAAAGTGAGGGTTCTGTCTCCAAGCGAAACAACAAACAACCGCTTGTACATATCAACCTGGTACTAAAAAACAGATTTTAAAAAAATTTCATGTCAGCTGAAAACAAGCTGACAGTTTGTTACTCAAAGAGCTATTTTAATATTATACATCAGATTAACATTGAATGACCAAGCTTACAAGTGAATATGCCGTGTTGTAACAGATGCCTTCCGTAAGCAAACGGTCACACTGGTGACAATGACATCAGTCCCACCTGCTAGATTAACTAATTAACAGCTATGCTAACTCGAATGCAAATGCAAAACAGATGCTTTTTAAAAAAAATATGTGATTAAAATAATAGTTTAGAAAAACAGTTGTCTTTCCCTTTAAGTGTTATTCCAACTAGGTTTTCAATACATCTTTGTTGAAGTGAAGGTCGCGGAGGCATTACATTGCATATATAGGTAAAGCGGGCATTATCTCTTGTGTTGAATTATGCCATCTAATTTTCTAGTTTAACTAAATTCAGTTTTCAATTGCATCTTGAAAATTGGGTAATGTGTAAACTATAGTCGAATAACCAGATGGCCATGCAATGCACTTTATTCAGAAAACTGAAGAGTTCTTCCAATATTGATGAATCAAATCTCTTTGTTTTCACACAAGAGGTCTACGCCCCAAGACCTATGTGTAGCATCCACAACATCAGACCTGCTAGGATGGGCACTTTAAGTCAAAAAGTTTGGTGGATGACAGACAGTTTTCAGTTGTAGTATATGAAAACTGTATTCATTTTACTCTATGTTATGTTGAGGGTATATATAAAGCGTTCTTTCTCTACAGTAAAAATAAAAACAAATTGTTACTGTAGTGCATCTAAGACTATTATTTATCCATTCATTTATACCGGTCTATAATGATTTGTGTGTGATCTGTTTCATGGGATTCATCATGCTTACAATGGCATAGTGTTATCCAGAGGGGTGTCTCGGTTTCTTTGAGACACCCAAGAAGTCATTTTAGACACCCTGTTTCAGTCAAATTTAATATGGGGAAGATAGGGGAACAGTAAAATGAGACCCTCTGTTTCTGTAAAAATTGGGATTTGAGACACCCTCTTCCCTACTTCTGGCTAATATTATGTATAACGGTGTTTGTTTGGTTAGAGTAACTTCACTCATAGGAGTACAGACCAGCTCAATAAGCACTCCTGGTCAACAGGAGAATTTCTTCTGAATAAAACATGTCAGGTCACAAATTTCTTGCCAAATCTTGTATTAAGCCCTATACGGAAACATATTTTAAAAATTTCTCTAAAAAACATAAGATCTCACTAGTTCACTGGTTGCACAGGGGTGACACTAGTTTAAGGAATCAAGGAAATCACCCTTCACGTTGCAAACAATGACACGACAGGCCATACAGGGTAATTACAAGATACACGAGAAAGACATCAAAACTGATTAGCTTGTGTTGCGCTTATGATCACCACAGCATCAGAATTTGTAATTGCAAAAGATGATCTTTACCCACTTTCTTTTTTCCCATTTCTCCATGTAACAGTTTGATTGGGTTTTAACGTTGTACATGGGTATTTCTCCTATATTACGAAGGATCGTCCATTTCACACTGTTCCTAGCTTAAATATGGCAGAAACAGAGAGGAAACTTCTGAGAAACAACCATGGCGAACCCCAGAGCCACATCATGTTACTCATCTACCTGATGGTTGAATGAGGGGCTAGAATCCATGCCCAGTACATCGATTATTGGGGTGATTGGGGTTTAACGTCGTACTCAAGGGTATCCAGCACATCGAAGTAGGAATAGTACCACAAGCCTCCAATTTCCCTGCAAGAAAAAATTCTCAAAATTCTCCATGTAATAGTTTTACCACTTTAATAATGAGATGCAAGTTAGTCAGAAACCTTGTGACCATCCTGAAAACTGTGAAAATTATTAATTATCTTACCTTCCCATATTGTATCTTTTGGTCCATCTATTTTTGCTCCCCATTCAAATATATTGGAATCGGTCAGTGGCATCGCATCTACACCCTACAAGACACAAATAACAGAGTTCTATTAAAGGTAAACATTATGGCACTGTATTGAGTGAAGTATCCTCCACCAGGGCTCGATTCCACAAAGCAGTTTTATACTTAAGTCAAAATATTTAAAGGTCCTCACATTTCTCAGTTTTAAATTTAATATTTTAGCATAATTATTATAACGTAAGTAAGTCATAATTACAGGTATAACTTCAAAACTGAGTTAAGGTATGTTGCAAAAATATCAAATTTAGTATTTTGACTTAAGTCAGGAAATGCTTTGTGGAACCGACCCCTGGGTATTTGTTGTACAAACTTTTCCCTTCCAGTTTTCCATTGTATTCAAGCAAGGAACTGAATGAAATGAAAAGTCTTATCTTCATATAAAATTGAAATAACCTTGAGGACGACATTAAACCCCAATCAAACAAACAAACGAATCACAAGTTCCCTCACCTATTTTAGCACAAATTGGTTTTAGTTCACTTGATGCTATTATACTTTCCATACTGTATGATTGAAGATGAATAAAACAAATATATCAAGTATTTAAATGAGTATAGCATAGAATACTAAAAGTAATGTGATAAACATATGTTGTTGTTGTTACAGGAGATTGATGGTAAAGCTTTGATGTTGTTGAATAGTGACATGATGATGAGGTATATGGGACTAAAGCTCGGGCCAGCATTGAAACTCTGTCATCTCGTGGATAAACTAAAAAACAAGAAGTAATTTCTGAAACAATACAAAATGTCTTGGGGGGTTATTGAAGAAAATTAAGATGAAAAAAGAAAGAAGTAAATTTGTGTGAACATTATAAAAACTTTTATCTGAAGATCAAATTCATCACTAAGGAGTAAATTGTGGGTAATGAAACAGTTTGTTGTTGTAATGGATTTCTGTCAAGATCTAGAAAAATACCGGAAGAATTGCAAGAAAGCCGCACCAAATTAAGGGGGTGTTCAAACATTTTATGAACAGTTTTTTTTCCGGCTATGTGGATATAAAGATGTTATAATTAGCTTATGCTGGATAAATAAATTATAGTTTTTGCTCAAAATGTCAGAACTGTCAGTTGCACAATATAAAATTTCCAACAAACAGAATGTTTGGATTTATTTATTGAAGTTAGATCTGCTCCCTACCTTTTGTCTTTGTTTTGTACAGATCAACAATCAACTTTTCTCCCAATTAATTTTACCAAATAAATTTTACTTCATGCTACTAAGCAAAGTGCAATTATGTCCCAAAGAAATATTTTATCTAACATTATTTTCTATTTCCAATCATTTAAAATGTGTTCATTTCACACCTTATACCAGCCTTGGTTTCCATCATCACAGAATAAGTATATTTATATGTAGAAAGGAGCAAGAATCTTTTGCTTAGTCAGACAATGGCTGAATACACCAGACGCAAACAACTATCTGGAAGCACTCATTTTGAAATATTCAATGTTTCAATTTAAAAAACATTATTATTTTAAAAATTATGTATTTGTATCTTAGTTTTAATAACTGATCAGTTTTTGCTATAAATATTGATAAGATTACGGAAGAAGCTCTGCCTCAACCAGGCTGTATTAATTCAGTTTCAAAAATTATTTATTTGAAGAAAATAACATAAATTTTAATAAATACTAGTATGTTAAAATTCTATAAGGAATATTTTTTTTTCTAAGAAAATTGAAATTTAAAAATACCCTTACTTGTCTTTTGAATTTAAAATTAGAACCAAAACCACACACCAAATAGATATGGAAGCTCTGCTTCAACCAGGCTGTATTAATTCAGTTTCTAAAATTATTTCTTTGAAGAAAACTAGACACTGTGTCAGATATTGTTAAGCTAAAATAACATCGTGTGAGGGTCTCTTATCACCTGCTGCATACACAATATCATTTCATCTCCCAGCTAATGGTAATTTATACTTGGGTGGAGAAATCATACAAACATTTTGCTATCTCACAATTTTTAAAAGATTTATGCAAATATGAGTATATTTCCGTGGGCTAAACACATTTGAAAAAGTTTTGTAATGAGTACATTTTTAAACTTTTCTTTTTGACATAAGAACTCATTTTGTACAAATTCTGTTTTCATCTCTATATTTTGATAGCAGTTTATATAGCACATACCATTTTCTAGCTATCTACATTCATTGTTAGTAATTATTGGAAGGCAGGCTTTAGTGGACTCTCTTGTTAGCCTCTATCTCAGTTGGTAATGTTTGTCTTTTCAATCCCTGCGCAAAGCTCCCCTTTTCAATCCCTGCACAAAGCTTTCTTGTTCAATCCCTTCACAAAGCTTTCTTGTCCAATCCTGGCCCAAAGCTGCCCTTTTCAATCCCTGCATAAAGCTCCCCTTTTCAATCCCTGTGCAAAGCTCCCCTTTTCAATCCCTGCACAAAACTTCCCTGTTCAATCCCTGCCCAAAGCTCCCCTTTTCAATCCCTGCACAAAGCTCCCCTTTTCAATCCCTGTTCAATCCCTGTCCAAAGCTCTCATTTTCAATCTCTGTGCCTAGGGCAACCAACAAATTTTAAGTAAACTTTTTTTCTATATATTTGTACAAAATATGTATTCACTTCCCACACACATGCATACAATGAAAGGGTCATTCATCAATTGTATACTATTTGTAATGCTTGAGAATCATTTTGAAATATATAAATAATTTGTTGAAGAAACATTCTTACCAATAAAATTTGTATTTAATAAATGTTATTAGTATACATGTACTTAGAATTTAAAAAATAGACATCATGCTTCGCTTGTAAATTATATAAATTATTTGGCTGATATAAAATATGTAATGATTTATAAAGATATTTTCTAACCTTCTCATCACCTGCTGTTCATGTGTGTTATTTAATATTGCTGAACGAATACCTAATGAATCAAATTGTAAATTGGTAGAATTAATCAAAGACTGGAAGGTTATGTTGATAGGCTAAATTAGACTGTACTATGGTTAAGTTTAAACTAATTTGCTTAAGAAGGTAGTGCAAGCAAAATTTTTAGATGTGTATTGAAAGACTAATATGTATTTCGATTGTCGAAGCCATTTTATGTGTATTGTATTACGTACAAGGAAAACCGTAAATCAAAGAAGCTTTATGTGTACCAGGGGTCTTCATTTCAGAATATTTTATTTGAAAAATGTAAATTAGTTGGACATGTTGTACGATTAATAAATGTACAGTTAAATTACATCCCTTTTTTTTGCGCGTGAAATTGTTCTAGCAGTTACGTTTGGGTGTGGTACTTACAACATGGAGGACAATGTATTAGAACTTGTCATTCAAACTATTTGACATCAGGCAATTATAATATTTAAGAAATACTAGAACTTCGTGGTTTACCACAATTCGAAAAAAATTCTTAAAACTAGGATTTAAATATGAGCAGTATATTTCTGAAATATGTCTTGATCTATATATGGCTATCATCTATTCACTTCGTCAGATAGACTGAACAGCCAATCAAATGCATTGTAGTAAGATCAAATATAATATTGGTATTGATTGGCTGTTGCTTCAGTCTGAAAGAGTCCATTGACCATGTCCGATATAGTAGGAGAGTTTTGTGGTTCTGAACACAAATTGTGTTCGTTTTGGACTAACTGTAGTTAAGGGCACATGTATTCCCTTGAAGATTGTGATAGCCGTAAAGCAGTTACTATGCACAGTAAAAAAGGTATGCTAGAGTTTATGTAATAGTTATTATTTTAATAGCTGTCTTTGAGCCGTGTTGTGAAATTAGACTCTCGTTAATGGTGACATTCTACATTCTTTTCCCAGCGATATCTAATGTATTGTATATAATAAACTAGCTAGGAACTGTTATAGCTTATGTGGCAATATATATATCTCATAGGCCAGGCCAAGTGCATCTCTGAACTGTTGATTCCTTTGATTCGAATCAAAATTTGTTTTGTTGTTTATTTTTGGTTACAACTTGTAATAAGTTCATGTTAAAGCTTGCACACAAAGTCCTTAAATTGGACTTGTTTACAAATTTTTTATATCCGTACACGGTTTCAAATATAATGACACTATACTAAGTTCCATTTCTTGTAAATGTTCTACTGTTCACAAATGATTCAGAACATAAACCAACAGGGAACATATGTCTGAAATAGTTGTCGCTTTGTGTATTGTTTATTTGTACTCCGTTTCCTTTTCTCACTTCCTATATTTTTATTTTGTAAATGATGTATGCTCGTTTTAAATTCAATCAGCACCTATGTATCACCCAGGTCAGTTATTGTCTTTTATGTTTTTTGACTTGTATTGTGTTGTTTATTCAGTTTTGAAGGCAGATCTTCAGTATTATTTTGTTTATATTCCGATGGAAATTTTTGATAACGGTGACTAATTCCCAAAATTAGTTTAACATCAATTTTGATCAAAAATTGTTTTTCGTGTTACAAAGCTCATTTTTTAAACGAGTATTTTAGGTTGAAAGTGCCGGTGAAATGTACGTTTTAACAAAATATTGAAAACACATTTTATTAACCGTCTTTGGTAGGGTAAAAATATTCCGCTCAGTTTATCTATATGCTTTTTACCTGGTGACTATAGCAGGGCGTTGTGGAGGCTTCTCCAATGTGGATAAACTAAGAAAAAGATCAAATCCGATTTGTTGAGATGACTTACAATGTGACCTGTCATATCATTATGCATAAATGAAACCCTAGACAACGGCATAAACCGTGATCAAACAAACTCACTTAACAGAACAAGACTAGTACATTTAAAATGTGATTAAAATGCTCTAGTCTTAACCTGTTAAGTGTTTCCAAATGCTTTAATATTATTTCCTTAATTCGACATATCATGGTGAAGGACCATCTCTTGTCTTCATTTGTTATTTACTGATTGCCGTTGTTATCAACGAATCGTGCTTTGAACAACGGTGCGCAAGAACAATTCCTTTCAGAGTTGAAATAGGTTTCTTGCAGAAACTCGAACCGTCCTGATAAAGCAGGCAAATTACTTAATTTATCCTTAATCTGTGAAAGTTTACATAGCTTGTAATACTCGGGTGAATTTCGGTTGTTTGTCGGCTGTATGTGCCATGATTAAACGACAATAGACTCAGGTAAGTTTATTTTCAATTCAAAGTCCTTGTGTTTTTGTATTCGTGTTTTTTGTTAAATTATTTTGTTCATTGACCGTCTATCTATTCCTACAACAAATAAAGCGAGAATCCTGGTCCAATCAGAAATGTGTTTTGTCTGTTTCATTCTATGCTAAAGAGTTCTACAGGAGTTCGTCTACAACATGTGCTGTGATATTTTTGTTTGTTGCAAATAGTGTCGGGGGCGGTTACCTTCACCCCTTGGGCTGGCACGCCGACATGTGAGTGAAGTAACCTTAACTACGGCGTTAAATCCCAATCAAACAAACAATAGTGATATTTGGAAGCTTGGTAAACTAAAAGCGACTTAATTAACGCGTGCGCACGACTTATTATGTCGTGCGCACGATTTAAAGATAGTCATTTTTATTTCTTACCATGTCCCTTTTACGGCTCCGTATATAGGCGCATGTTGTTTAAGATCTTTTAAGGAAACTCACGATACATTTGCAGTCTACCGCACACCAATGCGCCAGTGGCTAAAAAGGTAGATAACTCTGTCATCCCGTATAACAGGTATAGAGCCATCTATGTCATTGATTAACAATAGCATTCTATTGAATACTCATACCATGCTATTGTTAGCCAATGAGATG
>JAVFBX010130504.1:0-15663 GCA_034783855.1 Mopalia kennerleyi
ACCCCCCCCCCCCCCCCCCACTCTCCCTTATGACCGACAAACTCGAACCTGTACGCGATACATCCAAGTAGGAATTGTAACTTAGAGTTTTAAAGTAAAACATAACTGGATGACATCGATATTTGTTTTCTTGAATGATATTACATATAAATAAGAATAAAATACTTATTATTCAGTAGTTTTCAAGTAGTGAGATTGGTTTTCCTGGACTGCATGATCCCACTCATGTTGAGTTTATTTTGTTCTCACTTAAGACACTAAATCAGCTTCTTATAGCAATGAGAAGTTGATTAGATAATGATACAAAAAGCACTTGTTTTGGGCACCAAGGAAAGGCAACAACACATATGCCCTTTTTTTCGGTTCCAGACTTCCCATGTCGCAATTTGTGAAACTGTGCCTCAGAAATATATCCTTAAAACACCAGATGTCTTGGTCAACAGACATGATTACTCAGGCCATGATAATAATCAACAGTGAATTGGTTTAAAGCCAATTCAGGACTCGGTGATAACTTTCCATGAGTTATCTCCCTTTACAACCCCATTCTCAGGTCCCAACAACGTGACAGAACTCAACTGTTCACCAGGCTTGAGGTACCTAAAATGAACAATAGAAGCAGAAGAAAAATTTACATTTTTTTTTTAACATTGTTTTGGAAGGTTTGCAGTCCTATGGGTGAACAAATTTTAACATGGGTGACAGAAATAAATAGAAAACATCAAAAAAATTGATATAGGTTATATACATGTACTTGATTTTCAACATTGTGCATAGTGGTAGACTGTTTGATTGAATGATTAACTGATTGGACAATAGCAGGTCATCTGTTCTCTGCCATTAATCAACAACTGAATAGAATGTACTCCATTATCAAATTAATGTTCCTCCAGTGTGAAGTTAAGACAGCATGACTGAGTGAAACATACTGAACTTAGTGACCTAGGAACAAAACTACAAACCATAATCATGAAATATCATCTTATCAAATAAAATAAAATCACAAAAATTAAGCCACTTGAATATCTTTTTAATAATTCATACCTTGTAGCCACATCTAGAATATCTGTTCTAGAAACAGCAAATAGTCGGTCTCTGTTGTTCTGTCTCATTTCATCCGTGACTTGTTGAGTGAAATAACTCATGCCTTTTTCTCCAGGGGTCACTGGCTTGTCAATCTAACAAAGGGGACAGAGTTAATTTACTAAACTTTATTTAATTGTGTCAGCTGGAAACATCATTATTATCAACCAAAAAAAAATACCGTAACATTTGGACAAATTATTAGAAGGATTTTCTGTGGAAATACTTTCTCACATTTGGAGCAATAATTTAACAGATTTTCTGCAGAAAAAAAAATTTCTGACCTTCAGACCAAGTTCATAATAGTTTGACCAATTATCTCAACTATTTTCTGCAGAAAACCTTCAGACCAATTATTTTAATCATTTTCTGCCGAAAAAAATTGTAACACTTGGACTAATTATCTGAAGAATTTTTTTTGCAAACAAAATTATAAAATTTGGATTATTTATTTGAAGGATTTTCTGCAGAAAAAAATCATAAAATTATGATGACGGCACCTCTGAGTAAATGTGTTTCTTTGCTGTTTTACATCATGGTCATGTTTTTTTTCACTCTTAAAGGTATGACAGAGTTAATGAGAGATACATGTAGTGGCTAAGTGCCCACCAATAATACCTTAACAACAATATACATGTAAATATCCAGTCAATACAAGTGAGCCACTTTCTTGGCCCACTTCCACTGAAAGATAGGACAACAGGAAGGCCTGACATTAATCAAGTCAGATTCCTCCTCCACTTGCACTGCCATGGCGTACCTACAAGTGAAAAGACCATAAGTATGGAATAAAACGAAAAATAAATCCATACAAAAGTCTACTGACCTGTTGAAACATTGACAATTTTGCCTCATCGATATCCTGATCTGTAAATTTACCATCCACAGCCCAACCCACTGAATCACGGAAAACGTCCAGTGTTTTTAAAGAATTTGGATCTCTGCAAAAACAAACAAGAAGTGTTTTTAATAAGCTGACAACCGCTTCATTATAATGTAGCAATTCAAGTTTGATGAAGTTTGTTGTATCAACAGTATATGAGAACAAAGTCTTTTCAATCAGCTTTCAAAGGGAGATAACTTAAATCTTATAATGACTCAATCTTAACCTAGAGTTATTGGCCCTTGTATGCTCTTCAGTCTCGGTCAATGTCTTATAAATAGCAGACTTGCCGTATACATTTTGTACACATAATTTACACTAAAGACACAAACACATCAAACACATGAAATTCTACACAAAAAGTAGATATTCAAATACTCAATTCTGAATTCATGAAGGCTTAAATAAAAGGAAAAGCAACAGAAAATATTTCCTAAATATCTTCAAAACAAAATTTGATATAAGAAAACTGCATGGCGTTTTTTTAGATAACGGCTTCAAGATTGCCTGTGATAAATTTCATAGACTTAGTGCGAATAGTCTATGAGATATAAACAATTTAAATGATAAAAATCAAGAAAAATAAAAGCTGAGAAAACAGCCTTTATGTGTGTAAATACATAATTTTAAAAACATTGTCTTTGAGACACCCATTTTACTACCTAAATCTAAAAAAAAAAAACATTTTTTGTCAAACTTTTTGCATTATCAAGACAATGAAAAGAAGATTTCAGAAATGTAAAAAAAAAGTCAAAATTTTTTCCCCTGATTAGCTATAGAGTCCTTTAGATTGTTTGTTTGTTTGATTGGGGTTTAACGTCATATTCAAGGGTATTTCACCTATATGACGAAGGATTGTCCACTTAACAATGTTTCTGGCCTAATTACGGTGGAAAACCGAGAAGAAACCTTGTAAAAACCAGAGAATTCAAAGGGAGATAACTTTGAACTTCTGAGTTTTTTAAAAGGGAGATAACTATGAACTTCTGAGTTTCCAAAAGGGAGATAACCTAAACAAACCTGTAAGAGAAGAAGCTGAAGAGGCCATTTCTACACACAGCTCCACTACCATAGGCTCCACCTTTCTCTCTGAAACACAAATATGATCAAATCTATTAAACATTTAAATCTTTGAAAGCTTCTGTTTTTGTTTGATTTCCTTTTTTTTCTTTTTTTTTCCATTGTCTAATTTATAAACAAAAGTAACGCAAATTAATGTGTACAATAATGAAAACTACCAGCTATATCACTGTAAAATTGTTGATTTAATCCAGCGCTAAGAAAATTGTGTTTGTATGGGCGTAGAACAGATTCTAGAGAACTCAATCTAATTAAAATCAGATCTCAAAAATGCTCCCCTTGTCTTGTTTGTCGCTACATTGAGATCTAAGGCAATCACTCTACTAATGCTGTTCAATTAGGTCAAGCTAACTGGGGTTCACGAAAGGTCAGTTTCAGTTGTCCAATAAAAACACAGATAACATAGGGCTGTGGTAAACAACAAATTCAGCCAAAACAAGCAGAAGTTGCCCGATTTTCATTTGTGTTAATGTTGTAAGCCGCATATAAACGGTGAAAATCGAATTCCACTCAAAATTTATTTTTTTGAATGCTGTTTGTTGATTGTGCACGAATGTATCAGTTGATCATGTAAAATACGCAGTCAGGAAACATTGGTATGTCGGCGGAAATCTTTTACAAACTTTTACTTTCAGCTTTTTCCAACCAGAAACAACTCTGTGATTGGTCAATTTAAGTGACCAATCGACATTGAAGTGGGAGCGATTGCGTTAGATCTCAATATGGCGACAAACAAAACATGGGGAGCGTTTTTGAGATTTGATTTTAATTAGATTGCTAGAGAACTTGACATCATTGCTACAGTCCAAACAAAATGATCTTAACCAGAAGGCAACTACTGATAACACTCAAGCTCACCTTATTTCTCTATGTAAAAATTTTGCTGACAGAAGACGAGATAGGATAGCCAGCCTGAAAATATAAATGAATAAATATATCTTTTACATGTTTGGAATTCCTTCCAAGCCATAACAAAAGCTGTATTTCTTTGACAAATTTTAAAGCTCAATGGTTAATTTCTACGTTGATTGGTCTGGTATTTATAGATAAACGGAAATTTTTAACGGCATAGATGAAATTTTTATAATTATCAAAAAATGGTATGTTTGCAGATGACGTGTAGAAGAACATGCTTATGGCCCTCACCCAAACTAAGACATATTGTAATGAATTTGGAAAAAAGGCATCTTTGTAATCCTATCTGACAAAAATATCCAACATATCAAGGAAATTGGACTACGTAACTGGGAGGGGTTTATTTTTGATCCACCTTATAAAGGAAAATGAACTCACCTAGCATAGTCTTCATGTGTATAATGAACACCTTGGAAGCTCTCACTAACGAAATTTACAGGGAATGGCAGCTCTATCTGGGTTTTACAACTGGTGGCTGTGAAAGACATCTCCTATGAAAACACAGAGAGATTTTATAGATTTTGATTGGTGTTTAACACTGATTACACAATCTATTATCTACAAGATACACTGTCAGAAAGACTATTTGTTTGTTTGATTGCGGTTTAATGTCGTACTCAAGGGTATTTCACTTACATGAGGGATTGTCCACTTCACACCTCTCCTTGCCTAATTACGCTGGAAAACCGAGAAGAAACCTCAGAAAACCACCCACAAAACTGCCAGTGCCATATCACGTTACTCACTCATATACATGATGGTCGACAGACGGATTCGATCCCGTAAATTGAAGTAGGATTAGTAAGTACACTCGTTACAACTAAGCCACAGCCGTAAGCCATTAGTAAGACTGGGACTTTGAGATAAGAGGTAGAGACCAGGGGCCACTTTCACAAAACGTCGTAGGACAAATAAATATCGTGCGATAAAATTACGTCATGTTATATACTATAAAATAAAAATATCATACAAAATTTATTTGTCATACAACGTTTTGTGAAAGTAGCTCCAGATGTTAACATAATTCTCGTTCTTAATGTCATTTCACTTATATGACAACATGCCCGAATAATAGTTGAAAGATAAATGTTTGTATGATTTGGGTTTATGGCCGTATTTAAAGCTATTTTATGCGAATGTGTGCCAGTTCAAGCCGTGAAGGAAACACCACCACCACTGGCAACAAACTAAGACAGGACAATCACAGGGCATAATACAAAGACATCACAATCACATCAGCTATGTGTAGCCCCTTAGCCCAAAGAGCACCAGGGAGCTTTGCAGTATGAGTCAGATAACATTAGATTGTGTAAGAAAGCTAAGGGGAACTTGAAGCCAGAGTGATCGTGCTGCCCTTGTATTACATCCTGTGATTGTCCAGTTTTTGTCTGTCTTGTCTAGGTTTCTTGCGATGGTGGTTTCCTCCACCCGTTAGTCTTGCATGCCGTTGTGTGAGTGAAATAACATTTAGTAGGGCATTAAATATAATCTGATATAATCATTTTCTTGTGTATGTGTGAAGTTCCAGATGAAACCTCTTACCTCCGACTTTGGGTGTTTGCCAATCAAAGTTTCTCCGGGTAAGGTGGTGAGAAACTTCTGGAAGACA
This sequence comes from Mopalia kennerleyi, assembly GCA_034783855.1. Taxonomy (NCBI): domain Eukaryota; kingdom Metazoa; phylum Mollusca; class Polyplacophora; order Chitonida; family Mopaliidae; genus Mopalia; species Mopalia kennerleyi. Next base: position 5,571 of record JAVFBX010130504.1, read on the forward strand.
TCAACTGCTGTGTCCATCCGTTCAGGTGTGGCGTTCAAGGAAAACCTGTCAGGTATTAATAGATTAATATGATTCACTGATTGCTTGGTTTTGAGGGAAGTTACTTTGAAGAATTGTTTGATTGGGGTTTAATGTCAAGGGTATTTCACTTGTATGATGACGGATTGTCCACTTCACACTTGCCTTATTATGTTGAAAAACCAGAAGGAAACCTCGTAAACACAACACCTGCGATTGCCGGAGCCACATCTGTTATGAATCTAGTGATAGTGCTGTTTGTATTTACATGTATTTGTTTACATTGACATTGAGGGTGGGTTCCTTCACTCATTATATTGGTATGCCATTATGTAAGTAATATAACACTAAGTATTGACTAAAATCTCAATCGAACACACAAACAGACTGGAGTCAGTTGTTCAAAACACTATTAAATTTAATCCATGATCTTGATTTTGAGCACCTGGGCCCTGATGTCTGGCCAGTGAGTCGTACAGCACTTATAATGGAGTAAAATCACAATTGAACACACCCACAAACTAAAGTGCAACCAGTTGCCCATTCTTCCCATTTTAACATTGTTGTTGTTGTTAAAATTGTTCTTTTAGGGCCGCTTCTCGTGATGGATTTCACGGCCCGTCAATCACATATTTTATTTCTATATTTGTTAAAATAATGTTTGGTTAATTTAATTTAAATTACATTCAGCTCACCTGAAGTTATCTTTCTGTAATAAACAATGGGATATTTCCTCTAGATGTTCTATGAGTTTTGATTGGTCCTCGCTCTCAGCCACTCGTTTCATCAGGCTCACCTACAAGGTCAAAGTTCATGAAACAGAGGATTCCATTGGTCAATTCAAAATGCATATGCACAAAAACCAGTTAATATATTTCAAAGTAAATCAAAGCAGATGAAATACAATAAATTTGTAAACCCTTCCCACTACTTGTTTAACTTCAAATCAAGCAAAAGTCAAGCATTCAATTTGATTACAACAAAAAACAATACAGGGTTTCCCAAAAAATGACTTTTATCAGTCCTCGACTGTGATAAAAAACAGATCAAAAATAGGCATCAGGTACGGTTTAGTTTAGTTAAGTTTGATTGGTCTAAATTGATTACAAAAAATACATACCTGTGAAATTCCAGAAAACTGTTCTCTTAGCTTCCCGGCAGGTGTTAAAGAGCTGGCTGAGTGTGTTAAAGCATACATGTGACCTGATCCAGCCAATGAGGCTGCTAGTTCCGATGCCGACATTCTGATCAGGGTTGTTAAACGCTCGTTGTTTGATGCACCAATGTGTGGCCTATAGAGGTATAAAGGTAGCAGTTAGTTTTAATTTCTCGTTGTTTGATGTAGTCAGTTATGGCCTACACCAGAAATTTTTATGTTTATCATTGTTTGACATACCCAGATGTGGCCTATACACAAAGATAGTGGTTAATTTTTATTTCTTGTTGTTTTGCACAACTTCATCTGGTCAATAGTTTTGTTTATTTGTTTGATTGGGGTGTAATGTCAGACTCAAGGGTATTTCACTCATATATGGACAGATTGTCCACTTCACACTGCACCCTGCCTTATTACGGTAGAAAACTGAGAGGAAAACTTTGTAACCCTAATTGTATTCTGAACAAATATGGGGGTTTTTTAAATCGCTTCCTATCTGTTTAATACTCTACTTGATAAGGCTACTCGGTTTGATTGACGGGTTTAACCTCGTACTTCAATTACAGTATGCTAGCCTACTCAGTGAAGGAAACCACAATTGACACACTGGAAACAAAGACAAGACAGAGCAACCAGAAAACTTTAAAACAGGGACCACAACTGATAATGTCCTTGTTTCTTTGCTCTGAGAGATCCAGGGCAACTTAGAGCTCTCCCCATTCCCCCAGCCACCACATGACCAAAACTGATAACCTCCTTGTTCCTTCGCTCTGAGAGCACCAGGGCAACATAAAGCTCTCTCCAGCCACCACATGACTAAAACTGCTAATCTCCTTGTTCCTTTGCTTTGAGAGCACCAGGGCAACATAAAGCTCCCTCCAGCCAGCACATGACAAGGTATTTCCACTCATATAATGTCCCCTTATTACTGAACAAACATTACAGACACTATTACAGGCTAGAGCCAGCGTTCAATTCAAACCTAAAATTCTTATGTTTCAAACATATATATATTTGTTTCATAAAAAAAATTTCTGAAAAATTTGTCAAACCTGTTGAATATCTCAGTCCACAGTTCTAGCATTCGTTCAAAATTTCTGTCCAAGGCAAAAGAAGACAGCACGATAGCCTGGTAACAAAGAATATATCATGTGATTGATTTGTTTGTTTGTTTGATTGGGGTTTAATGTCATACTCAAGGGTATTTCACTTATATGATGAGGATTGTCAACTTCACACTGTTCATTGCCTTATTATGGTGGAAAACCGATAGGAAACCTTGTAAAAACCACCCCCGCAATTGCCAGAGCCATATCATGTTACTCGCTCATATACCTGACAGTCAACAGACGGACTAAAACCTTTGAACAGTAGATTTGAGCAGGATTAGTAAGCGCACTCGCTACCACTAAGCCTCCTTTCATTGGTTTGTTTGTTTGTTTGTTTGATTGGGGTTTAATGTCGTACTCAAGGTTATTTCACTTATATCATATTGCGACGAATTGTCTATTTCACACTGTTCCTGGACTAATTACGGAGTAAAGCCGAGAGGAAACCTTGTAAAAACCACCATCGCGATACTGTCTAATTGTCCTTCAAGCAACTGGACACTGGTAGTAAGCTCCACCAACTGTACACAATTTATTTGTGAAACCATACTCACATCTTCGAACTGTGTGGGACTATTTGGGTCGGAGGAGAGATGAACAGAAGCGGATAATCCCCCTGAACAGAGGTCCATTTGTTTAGACAGCTCCTGGTAGTCATAGATACCAGCGCCCATTCTGAAAGACAAGGTTTAACATTATTCTTTAGTTGATTTTCCTTGGTTTGTTTGATTGGAGTTTAATGTCGTCGTCACTTCTCTCTTAAATAAGGCAGAGCCCAAATTGTTTGTATGATTGGGGTTGAACATTGTACTTAAGTGTATTTCACTTATATGATGACATGCCAGCCCAATGGGTGAAGGGAACCATCTCAACACCACAGGCAACAAAAAAAGACCAGACAGGACAAATACAGGACAACGACAGGACACAATACAAACAGATAGACTTCCTGTTCAACTTTAGCTCTGAAAGCACCAGGGCAACATAATCCTCCCTCCAACCATCCACAGGAAACCTTGTTAATTGCTGGAGCCACATCATTCAATTCACTCATATACATATACCTGAGATTGTCAGACGAATTTGAACCTGTGGGCAATACACCAAGGTAGGATAAGGAGTCATGGCGGCAGGCTTAAATAATTTTAAAATGAACTTAATAATAATGCAATTTATCCTGCTTGTCACAAACAAAAAAGATTTTTAAATTGTAATAATCTGAACTTTTATAGTTGTGTACCATACATATCAAAAAGAAATAAACATGTTATAATTTTAAAATGCACTTAATAATAATGCAATTTATCATTCTAGTCACAGACAAAAAGATTTTTGAATTAAGTAATAATATAATAATAATTCCTAGTTATGTCCCATCCATATCAAAAAGAAATTAAATGTGTTATAATTTTAAAAGGGACTTACTTTGTAATAATATAACAGAAGAGGGGAATGTAAGGCTTGAGTTCAGGTGAGACGGCAGCCATATTGGCCAGTCCTCTGAAATAGGTCACTCCGTTGGTTGGTTCCGAATGAAGAAAGATCGGCAAACTTTCTACAGGTGGAGGGCACTCTGAACAAAGTAAAGAAATTGATTAGTTGATTGGTTGATTCATTCAGTGAAACATCGATGATTGGTTGATCTATTGACTGATTGATTGATTGATTGCTTGATCTATTAGTTGATTGATTGATATTTAATCGATTGATTGGCTAATTGATTAATCTATATATTGATCGATTGATTGACAGCAGTGAACTCCAACAATAAATAGCTACACTAACACAACCATAAAATAAAAAAGTGAATATTTCTCCAGTGCTAAGTAAAGACATCAAGACACCCAAGAAGCCATTTGAGACACCCTGTCTCAAGGGGCTTAGCCAGAAATCAAAAGTATGGTGTCCAAAAGGGTCATTTTGCTTCCCTTTTCCAATAACTGGGGGTCCAATTTAGACAGCTTTCCTATCTCTTGTGTGTTAAAGACAATTGTTTACTTCAGGGTGTCCATTTGGACAGGTGGATGGGTGTCTGCCTAAGCTCTTGCTTGTCTTAGTCAAATTAAACATGGGAAAGATAAAATGAGACACCCTGTTTAAGTAAAAATGGGGATTTGAGACACCCTCTTCATGATTTCTGGCTACTACTAGCGTGCCAGCACTATGGCTGAATACAACCACCTTTGACAGTACGCAGTGACAACAAAAAAGGCAGGACATGACAAGATGAAATACAAAGATACCACAAGCAGATCTGCTTCTTGTTGCCAGGGCAACAGATTGATTGTTTTATTTGTATTTTACCCCATGCTTAAGGGTATTTCATTTATATGACAGCAGTGTATTTCAACAAAAATTGACACTAGCACAACCAAGATGTGAAGGCTTTGCTGGAAAGTTGGAAAGTTAATTTTCATCCAGTGCAAAGTAAAGACAGCAGTGCTAATCTTCACACACATAGGTCAACTGCTTAACCACCATTATGATACAAATGCATGTTAGTACAGGGGTGGAAATTTATAAACCTTTGCAGGACATGTCTGATAAAAACTGAGATCTGTTCTGTTCACCAGAATTAAACATTGTGTTAAATGGCCTGCAGGACAAAATTGGAAAAATGTCTGACAAAATATTTGAAACATTTCCACCTCTATGTTTGTTAACAAACATTTATAAATAGTAAATAAGAGATCATAACTTGCCTGATTGGATAATTTTAAACGGCTCTCGTATTATCTTTGGAGTGATGTCGGAAATCTTTAATGTAGGGAGGCAAGAAAGGTCCTCAGTGGCCATTTGCTTTTCTAACAACTGTTTCCCTGTAAGATTGAAGAATAATAATAATAATTTTCATTTTGTACTGCAGTAGGTTAAAAGTTTATACAAAAATCTTCATCAAATTTTTTTCTCTCACAAATGTAATTCAAAAAATAATATGTTTGATACACAAGTACAGACAAATATAAGTTTAAAAGTTCAACAATCTTAATTATGTGGGATCTTATCTGAAAATATTAGGAATTTGTACCTCTTTTAAAAATAATTGCTTTGTCATCTTCAGTGAGAGAGCTCAGTTTATCCTGCAACTTTCTTTCCTCCTCAACCTGTTTTTTACTAGAGAGTTCCGCATCTGGTCTCATGGTTAAAGTCAGTCTATGTGGGTTAGCCTGTAAATAAATTGATGAAGATTGGTTATGATTAACAATGTAAGTTGAATACTTATAGGACGCTGTTGTCCAGTAATGAGATATATGGGACTGACAGTTATATGGGTAACAGATTTATCTCCCTTGTTTGGACAGAGGGCAACCGTGTTGAAGATAAAGTTTGGGGGTTTTTTTTGACAAGATTGACTCAATAGATTGGTCAGCATTTAAAGGGAAAGACAACTGTCTTTCGACCTAAACTTATTATTTTTATTGCACATTTTCAAAGAGAAACATCAGTATTGCACTCACATTTGGGTAAGCATAGCCCTTAAATAGTTCATTTTCCAGGCGGGATTGACATCATTATTCGAAAACACGGACGGTCACCAGTGGGGAACAGCCATGACTAGATGATATAACTACCATGGTTTGGAACAATGACGTCAGCTCCGCTCTTTAAATCAACTAATTAATGGCTATGCTAATTCGAATGCAAGTGCAATACAGAAATGAGATGGTTGGCTTTGAAAATATACAATAAAAATAATAAGTTTAGGTCGAAAAACAGTTGTCTTTCCCTTTAACTAAAATGTGACAATGGTGGGTTAATCGAATGACCTCTCGGCTTAAAAGTTTAAATTATTTAACAGCTACAAATATCCAGGGGGTAGGAAATCACTTCATAAAGTAATTGTAGTGATCTATGATGATTATAAGCTTACCTTGTGGACACATTTGTCGTCAGTCGCTAACTTCAGCCATTCTGTGTCATCCCCCATGATGTTAATTTACAGGACGCTGTAAAAAACCAGCCCAAGAATTTATTACAATAAAATTTATAATCTTATTTTAAACAATAATTTTAGAGGTTGTTTTGTTCATTTTTATATTTTCATAACAAAATATTGAGAGGTAAATTAATGATTTTGAACGGATCACTCGACTTAATTGAATAAGTTCTACTTGAAAATGCTGTTTAATAACCATTTTAAAAAATCACTGTTTGGCATTATGTACATTCACCTGTCAAAATTGTAGCTATAAGACACTATAAATTGGCAATTGTTAGTGGAAAACTGGGAGGAAACCTCATAAAAACCACTCAAGCAATTGGTAATGTTCATTTTCTTTTGCAATAATTAAGTCTTCAAACGTTAACAGAGCAGAATTTAGCGATACCACGCCCAAGGACAAATTTTTCTGATATTGTGTCATGCATGATTTCACTGGCAGAATGATGCAAATGACACACTTACACTGCCTTCACAGGACTGACATATATTGTCAAGTTAGGTGTTAAAACACCAATCAAATAAATGTGCTTATCAGGCTGGGATAAAGAAAAAAAAATTGACTAACGGCCCACCCAGTGAATAGTTCTATAATCAAATTACTGATATCGACAAGATGTCACCTGCTGTTTAACGCAGCAGCCATGTAAATTAACCATAATGCACCGCGCTAGACTAGAGGTTTAAACATGGGACAACCATCGTGAGCAAGAAGCGAAATAGTGTGGATGCCGGACTTTGACTTTGGATATCTGCCTCTACAACGGGCATATGGAGCTAAAATTAATAGTATATGTTATTTAGACAGATTACTCAACATCACGAGACCCTCGACTAGCTGAGCAAAGAGGTTAACTTGTTTGAGCAGAGGTGCCCAAATCGCGACCGAAAAATCATTACAAATCTGCATAGCTATAATGAGATATGAATGAATAGAGCTACAAAACTAAGCTAGTTGATACCTGACATGTAACATGACAACAAGACAATGGGGAAGTTAAGACGTCATTAAAGGCTAGAGTAGTTGCAAATGTATCATATATTAGCATTTTACTGTTAAAGAACTACATTAACATTTAAGCTTTTAATTTTGACCCAAAAAAAACGATGTGGAATGTGTGTAAAAGAAAGTAAACAAGACACATTTGTCATTCAATCATCCATTTCGTATGGAAGGCAGTTGTAAGACACTTTATTTAGGAATTTTGGAGACGTTTACAGTACTTGACAAAAACTGATGGCGGCATCTCAGCGAGTTGTTGCATGACAGATAGTAAGATCAAACTATCACCGGAGCCCCCAGATTAGTCACAGCGTGTATCAGGTAATAATTATGCTAATAATTAAAACAACATACAAGTTAGAGTGACATGTTGTTGTTGTAAAGGTTACAAAAAATCAAGGTGTGAAGTGTCTAATGTCATAACGTCTATAGCAGATCGCAGAAGTAAACGAGTTCCATCTTACCTCTACAGCAGGATATATATGTAAGGTTTATCACCCTGTTAGAGTAATTAATTTTAGCCAAGACAGAACAATACCGGTTTATGACAGATAAACATTATCTCTGCTGTTAAAAATTTGAAATGAGATGTGTCGAAGTGCGGGATTGGCTAGAGACGACGTCACATATGCCCCTCTAGCGGCAAAATTGTTTATCGCAGTTATCGATATAGGCCAACAAACAAGATTTTACAGCATACTATTGAATAAGATCGATGCATATAATAATAATATAGCTTTTATTATTAAAAAATAAATTAATAAAGGTGTTTCATCTTAATGAAAGCGAAGAGGACAAACTCATGTTACTTTCAAGTCAACTCGTCCACAATCAATTATGCTCTAACAGCTTGTCACGCATTCTCTTTTTCGCAGTGGTCTATTTCTGTTGCCCACTGTGTCGAGCCACTGGAATGTGCGTGCAGAGATTTATAATCGGCCTGCATTGGAATTCCAGACATCCGAGCTAGAATCTTTGGATTTTTCTTGTTTCCTTTTCTTCTACAGCTAGCTCTGGAAGAATAACCCACGTCAAATTACCACTAGCGTTTTGTTAAATTTGGGGTCCCGTACACGGTCGCCTGGCTTGTAACTGTTTAATAGTAGGCTAAATAAAATGCGTATTGAGAACATAACTGTTTGTTTTTTTCTTATTTATAAAGTGTGTGACACATACATTCGAGAAAAATAAGCAGTAAGTGAAAAATAACAATTTTGTGATAGCGTTATCGTTTTACTTGTTTGAATAAAATACTTTGTATAGTGCATTTTCGCTTATTGTCTTTTATGAATAATATCAGAAGTCGATCAGACTTTTGATGATATATATGGGCATGTTTTCATTGCTCGGGGGCAAACAGGACCGCCCCCCCACATTAATTATACCCCATGTTGAGGCTGGATCCACCAGAAAACCGTTTGAATACCACGTGGTAAATATATTGTGGTTGCATCCACCAGAAAAACCATGTGAAAACCACGTGGTTAATTTGTCGTGAATGGAACCACCAGAAAAGCGTTTGAATACCATGCACTTGTTTAATATTTCGTGAATGGAACCAACGAAAAAAATGAGAATGGTAGTGATTTCCACTTCATGACTCCTGCAGTCGCTATTGTTAAACTATTTTACGTATTGATTAATTGTCATAGCATGACATGAGTTTAGATCAGTGTTGTTCATTGACCTTGTCCGTATCGCGTAACCCTCATGCGTATAATTAATTCAACACATCAACGTGACGTGTTAAAGACGTGTGCAATTATTGTGTATATCCCGTGGAAATATCCCGTGTTCAAATCTCGTCCTTTCCACCAGTTTTGACCACTGGGCCCCTAGCTTAGATTTGTAATGCTTCGATCGGTTATCGTAGTAATTAAGGCTAGTCTATGTTTACTCGACTTATATTATATTTATTATCTATGCAACATTATATTGTTTGTTTGTTCAGTTGGGGTGTAACGTCGTACTCAAGAGATTTCACTTCTATGACGAAGCAGTGTCCAATCCTCACGATGCCTTACGTATATGAAGTGGGAAACCGGGAGGAAATCGCCGCGAAGCTACATCGACTATGACTCACTTAGGCATATATTATAGTAAGGTCGACTGACGGAGTTGCACTCTTGAGCAGTAAGCCTACATCGAATTAGGTGTCAGCATTATTTAGAAGAATGTGCCGAGGATGACCGACGGACCCAAACCAGTGAGCAACCTGAGTACATCGAAGTATAGTTACACTATAGGCCGATACACGATCCCCAGAAAAAATGTTTATAATATATCGTGAACACCCAAAGACACGTCTTTCCCCTCAAAGTATAATTTAGAATTAGTTTAAATATATAATATAAATCTATGTGCTCCTTATATTCCCGCCCTGTAGCCAATGTCAGTTGGTTTAAATAGTAGCAATACTGTCTTTCTTAGCACTGGAGGAAAATTAGCTTCACATCTTGGTTGTTCTAGTGTCAATTATTGTTTGAATACACCGACGTCATCTAAGCGAAATACCCTTAATCACGGCGCAAAAACACAAATCAATCAATCAATCAATCAAACAGCCATTCAGTCAATAAATCAATAAAGCATCTGAGGCCATTATATTTTAAATGTAGCTTTTTTGTAGCTACTATAATATGCAGCTATTATATAAGTGGTTATACTATTAATTACACGACGTATATGTAAACAAATTGTTTTAAAGAGGCACTAGTTCCCATCAAAACAAGGACTTTTTTTGTTATTACAGAATCAAATGAGTTATACTTATTTTTCTGAAGAAGCCGGAGTTAGAAGCTTTTCGTTAAGCCCACCTCCAACTTTGTAGGCTAAGTGGTATTTTTTAGCTAACTAAAAGAATAAAA
>JAVFBX010130615.1:0-15660 GCA_034783855.1 Mopalia kennerleyi
ACCTATAACAAACCTTTGACATCTGCCGACGAGTGCATGTAATAAAATCATCAACTCATTTATGATCAGAAATTTTACGCTTCTCTCGTCTTCCATCTGTCTTTCGATCCATTCAAACTTTCGTGCTGAAAGAGTGCAGCGTCAACACCAGTCCACCGACCTAAATAACGTCTTTATATAGGTCAGTGGTCACAAAACAATTCGATGTGTTTGGAACTGATCAAATGTACCTGTAATGCTTTCATTGTTAATTGATCAGAAATAATTTTCAGATATTGACTCGAATTAAATTATTTGTTTTTCTATCATATTTTAAAGAGGCACTAGCGCCCAAAAGAAGGACTTTTTTTTAATTACAGAATCACATGAGTTATACTTATTTTTCTGAAGAAGCCGAAGTTAGAAGCTTTTTGTTAATCCCACCTCCCACTTTGTAAGTGGTATTTTTTAGCTAACTAAAAGTATAAAATTTAAATATTCTTCCAGAAAATTTAAATTAAGGGGAGGTTGTCACGGTTCACCGGAGCATGCGCGCTGCAGTCGGAATGATTTGTATGTAAAACAAAATATGGCGGAGAGCACGCGTGCAAGAAAGCAATATGGCTCTCCATTACGGGATCAGCAAGGAAAATGCGTAAAAGAGAACTGAACCAGCTTTTGAACACGCGTAGAGTGTGACTAGGTAATGAGATCCAACGGCGGAATGCTCTCAAGAAAGATCGGATCTTTCCGGTTGAATATTCATGAAGCAATAATTTTCGTTTTTGTGGCATTATTTCAATTTATGAACAAACTTTGATACCACTTAAAATCGTAGCGATCTGAAGTAATTGATAAAAGCTAATTTTGGGCTCTAGTGCCTCTTAAATAAAATAAATATTGCGTTTCAACTGGCACTGTTTTCTGTTGATGTACTGAAAGAGTGCATCGCTTGCGAAGACACAGCTCGATGTCTTTGGAAGTATTCAAATGTCTTTTTAATTCTTTCGTCGTGGATCAAGACTAATTGTTCGATGTTTACTCGAGTTAAAACGAATTTGTTTTACTCTTATAACATGCTTCAGTTAGATAAATATTGCATCTCAACCAGCACTGTTTTCTGTTCCGCGGATGGTGATCAGTCTAATGTACGCTTTACACTGACCCATATGTGTTTTGTACCAATGCGCGCTACTCATTTCTCTCTTGACAGCGAAGCGAAAATATATATTGATTTCTGATTAAAATTGCTACAAAAAGGCATTTATGGGATAAATAGAATATCAAATTCGTGATCCGGATATCAAATTTATGAAACTCGGGTTGTCATTTTCATTTATTCCTCGCCGGAGGCTCGGAATAAATGAAAATGACTACCCTCGTTACATAAATTTGATATCTCCGGGTCACTCATTAGATATCCTCTATATAACAGTATGTGTTTTGTATAGTATTACTTTTTATCAGCATTTCTTCAAAAAATGCGCTCATTCCTGAAGACATTAAGGTTTAAATATCCTACAACTTGCAGTATTTTGTTTCAACAGGAAACACAATTTGGGATAGAATTGTAATCTGGTTCCTAATGACCGAGTACACCTACTATTAATGGTATATATATTTTTAATAAATGAACAGAGCACAATTTGCTTGCCTCCATCTGGACCTTGGAGGTACAGGCCAAACACTACCGACTGAGTTTATATGTTGGGCAATGTTATTGTTCACTATATACTAAGGGAAAAATTACAGGTTTTCATGCCAGTTATACTGTTGTCCAATTATAAAGTTTAGGAAGTACCAAGTCGTCAATAAATGTATCTTTGAACAGAATTATGAGTTGTGAGTTCCTGTATTCGCCCTCACAGTTGTTACTGAGGTACATACTGCCCCATAAAGGGTTACGGGCATTCGAGTCCCCAAATAAAATAATGGGTGCTGGAAGTTGTTCTACTAAATGTTGAGTTGGGAAGAACATAAATAGAACATAAAGTAACAGTTTTAGCTAAAGACACACGAACGGCCACAGCCTGTAACCCAATGTCAAGAGACTGTGGACAAAGGTTTGTGCACATGAATATGGAGGAACCATCCTGGAGCGCTCTGCAACCTACAATGTTTGGCTGGGGCCTTGGTCATTTAGTTAGGTGCAGATCTCTTCTTCCGTAAGTTTGAAGATATCTGCCTCCGTCTAGGAAAATGCCCTGAGTGCTGTTAAACGATCTGAGGTAAAACGGTCACTGGTAAGTCAACAATGTTTTTTTAGCTGAGGAAAATTAATTGCCTGCTGCTGTCTTGTTCATTCAATACGGTCTCATCTTTGTAACATAATAAGTGTCCATATGTTATTATATAGTTCCATAAGCATCTCTTGAGCTGATGTTGGAAGATGATTCAGAAATTTGCTAGCAAATTTCCGTTGGACCTATAGAGTGCAGTTATGAGGCCACATGTGCCATTTTGATCCTAGTGTTGTTTAGAAGCCAAATTTGGCTTTTTGCTGTCTATTCTTGTCGTATTCATCTGGATTTGTTGCAAGTAGTTTGTAGTGTAGGATTCCTCAGGAAAATTATCGACAAGTTTATTGGCAATATCGGAGGGAGACATCAGGAAGCTAGACCCTTCCTTCCTCCAGCCGTTGCACTTTGGCTTCTTTTATTTGTGCCATTTAGTTTTGGTGGGTTCTTGCATCCCTTCGTTTTGAGCTTTCTCCTATTTTTAGGTCTAGTCATGCGCACATTGCATGGTAAAAGTGTGCATTAAAATGGTCTCGGTCTTTTTGTGAGATTTATTGGCATTCCGGTAAACATCATACTAGGGTTAACTCATGGACTTTTGTCGAAGTGTTTGTGATTGTCACAACCGACCACAGTGAGCACAAGCGATCGTAAGGTGTAGTTATCATAAAACCGCACAAAAACGGATTATGTACACATCTGAAAGTGACTGATATATACGTCCTTAAATGACTTTGTGACTTTAACACTTCGGAGTATTCTTTTTCTTAAGTTACAATATTATGGATTTCATTCCCCTTGGTTTCGAGATTATCTCTCGAACAGAACACAAAAAATAAAATACAACGGCACCCTTTCCTCTTTAACCACTATCTCTGTTGGCGTCCCCAAGGCTCTATCGTCGGTCCAGTCCTCTTTTTAATATACATTAATGTTACCATTTCCTCTTCTTTAATTTACTTTATTTACAGACGACACAAGTGTTTATTTATGTAACAATAATATTAACGAAGCCTTACGCACTATGAATTTTGAATTGGAAAACATACAACATTGGTTTGAAGCAAATCATTAAACCAGGAAGAACGTCTGCCAATCCACATAATTTATTTCTCAAAATTTATAATAGAAATATAAAACAAGTTTTCCCACAAATTATCACCCTCTACTCCTATCTTTAAACAACTTAAACTACTTGATATTTATCAACTGAACAATATATCTTGCTTACTCATCTCTCATAAATTCTTCCATCACCGATTGCTACTACCTACCAGTCATCGACTACTCTTTTCTCGACAATCTCTCTGTAACAGGGGTGTCATGGAATTTCTCTCTAGACACTTTGTCCCATCCTTCCTTTCTTTTATAGGAAATCACGCCTTAGAAAATATGGCTCTAATGGAAACCAAAGTATAAAATTTGTGACTTTTCATTTTCAATTCAATTTTAATTTTATGTTCAATGCCAAGGACGCTTCTGATTGGAATTATCTTTGAATACAAACAATGAGATATACATAAACAGTGTAGCTGATATTTAGATAAGATTAGATATTATATTCACTAATATATAAAAAACATACATCAGCAGGAATAAAGCTCAGAGAGTTTGTTTTATCCCGTGCATAGGTTTTATATAAGTGATAAGAAGATGGTGGTTATAATATTTATCATATACATTTAACAATACAATTACATTACACGTGTTGTACAACATTATAGACATTTAACACAGGAATAGCTATACTAATCAGGCTGTTTTCAGTTTCGATTTAAATAAGTATGTTGACGCGTTTAAGCGTAGAGTGGTTGGTAATTTGTGCCACTCCCTAGGCCCAGCAGTTCTTAGGGAATAAAAGGAAAGATTTGTTCTATAGAAAGGTTGCAGTAAATCAAATTGCTTTCTTCTCGTATCGTATTGGTGGGTATTTATCTGTTTCGTGAAATAGTCATCGAATGATATTGGAATTTTTTCAGGAAGATAAAAGAAATGGTGAACGAACAGAAGCACTGAAAATGTATTATATTCGGTGACTGGAAGAATTTGAAGCTGTTGACAAACGTTTTGTGTGGTCTAGTCGACAGGATAAAGTTACAGTGCGAATTGCTCGTTTTTGAAGAATTTCCAATGGCTTCAGATGAGAGTGGTATGTACTTCCTGAACAAATATTACCGTATGCAATATATGGGTGGATGGGGGAATACTATAGGATAAGCACTGTTTTTTTGTTGACTGATGACTTAATATGATTAAAAATCACTAGATTTCTTGAAAATTTAGAGCACACGTGTTTGATATGTGTGGTCCAGTTTAAATGTTCGTTGAAAAATATACCTAAAAATTTAGAGCTGTGAATTTTTTCAATTTCATTGCCAGATATTGTTAAGCTTGGGGAATTTAAAGTTAGTTTTTTGTTATGGGGTAGCATAATCATATATTTAGTTTTCTTTGTATTAAGCGTTACTAAGAACAGCAAACCATGTTTTTACATTTTCCAGCTCATGTATAGTCATTACCGCATTATCAATGTTTTCTGATGTACGTTTAGAGCTGGTATCGTCTGCCAAAAGAATAAAATCAAGAAGTCTGCTAGCATTTGAAAGATCGTTAATATGAATTAAAAATAAGATTGGTCCAAGGATAGACCCTTGTGTTACGCCGTATTTTATTGTTTCTTGTTGAGAGAGAATTTATTATAAGCTACTCGTTGCGTTCTATTTGATATATAATCTTTCAACCATGAGTTCGATTATCCACGAGTAGAGTGATTGGGCTTAAATCCAAATTAGTTGACATCTAAAATACAGTCTTTTTCAATATGGAGGAGAATATTTTTACTGAAAGTGGCGTTAAGCACTAATAAACCAACCAATCAATCAATCAAACATCAACCATACACAATGGTAACTGAAATGATTGTTATCAAAATGTGGTATTCAAGTCAACCTTTATTTTGCCATTTTTTTTAAATATCGGTGTAGGTCTTAATACCTCATTTTTGTTGTGTGCAAGAAAGTACAGTTTAAGAAAATTAATCCAAAAAGGTTATAATGCAATACTTTCCAGATTAGACATCTCTGTCCATTACGATGTAATGGGAACAATAGAACGTCTCGGGTTCAAAACCAAGAGACAGACAAGCTTTATTCACAGATTCTAATAATTCTGATTCACCAAAAATAAGAAACGAAATTTTCTCTGAATAAATGCTGAATGCCTTTTTTGCATGTTTACGCAAATGTTCCGTCAAATTCGCAGTATCTTTTACTTGGCCGTAACAGTCAATGATATAAGCTAAAACGTCTGGACAATGGAACCAGGAACCAAACACAATTAGGTCAAGGTCATCTCTGCTGTCACCTTTAACACTTCCTGTGGCATATTTCACATGTGCCTTCACAATGTCGATGTTATCCTCGATTGGTTGAAAAACGTCCCAATTAATCACTAGTCTCCGGGGAAACAAAATGTTTGCACGCTTCTCGGATTTTAAAATGCCTTGTATTATGTCTTCCCCGACGTCTATCACTCCGGCTTTCTGTGAGCCCGCCTCCATTGCTTGTAGTATGGAAACTGGAAGATTATAATGCTTAAGAGGCTGAAAATAAATAAGACAGGACACACTCAGAAGGTTGAACATATTTTGTTCACAACATCGAATTTAACATTTAATTGTCGGAATCTATTCAATTGATGCAAAACGGAGAACGATTACTTTTCAATATAATTTAAAAAAATTATGTCCGCTGTTTACAAATTGAACACACCAGCCTTAACAAGATAGTAAATGGGGACTTTCACAAAACAAACTTTATATCACAAAATAAACATATTTCGACCATTAACACTTGAGTGGAAAAGGTACCTAAGATCTGGGCAGAGACAGAACCCAGGAAAACCCCTATCGCGAAAAGATTTCGAGCTTCTCCTATATACAGCAATTCAAAGTATAACACAATCTATATTATATCAAGAATTGTTTCAGAGCGTGTGGACTTTTCCCATTTAATACAGTCGATTATTCGAAATGTATGTACCAAAACACACAAGCTACCTGTTCAACGCAATCTGGAGTTGAACATAAGAATGTTCCCGCATCTCCTGACGATGTTACAGCATATCAACATGTGCTATTGGTGATAAAATAATTGCTTGATCGTGGTCACGACAATGACGTCGACAAATTGCTGGCAACCATGAAATCTGTGTCTGATGGAACAGAACGCGCAACTCAAGTCACGCTCACCTTTAGTCGATGTCAGTACAAACTGTAGATTTCAAACAACTGCCACCCGATGCGGTTATAACTGATTTAGGATTATGTCTAAACGATCTGGACAAGATAAACGAGACGCCTATCCCGTAAACAGATATTGCGATAGAAACCCTCATCCAAACAAAGGCAATACAGACAATAGCCACGTGATTAGCGTTCAACTTCTATCGAAACAGTCCAAACCGTCAATTCATGGCAGAATAGAGGAAAGTAATATTTGAGTTGCCCTGTATTCGCCTAATGACACCTCAACAGATACTTCAGTCACATATGTTGAATGTATGTTATCCCATGTTTAAAAAAACAGCTTAGGTCAGGATGACGTCAGCGAAAACAAAAAAATAATTCCCAGAATTACCGAGAGTCACCAGCATTTTCCAAACATTTATTTTGGCCAACAAATAATTCAGCGACAAAGGAGAAAGAAGGCAAAGAAAAGAAAATACTGCCATACGCGGTGTCATCAGAAGAGTGGCAGAAACTATACACTGAAATTGAAACAAACGCTAAAAAAATTACAAGAGGCAAAACAAATTCGCAGAGAAAAGACAAACGAAGACGATTGCAAATGAAAATAAGAAAAAAGCAGCGGTAAAACGTAAAGGCAAGCCCGCCACTAAATCAACAACTTATAAATCCAAAGATGAGGAGTTAAATGAGAATCGTGCGAATGATACAAGTGCTAAGAAATGTAGAGAAGAAATAACATCTGGTGACGTTCAATGTTTGTACTGCTCAGAGAATGTTTGCCAATCATAAACAGTGGGAATTGTGAATCCAATGTTTTTTGTGTACCTGTTGGGCACATGGACATTGTGTCGGTACTTCTGTGGGAGATTCATTTATTTAAATTATTTATCCGATGTTAGATCAACGGGATTAAATCCCAATAACAGATCATTTGCCAGCATTATTGCAAGAGGGAAACTGGGGAGTAAATTTACCCAGAAAACCCACGACCGTCCGCTGGTTGCTGGCATACCAGCCCACAGAGGGTCCGCGGAATCGAGCCCGCTACCCCAGAGGCGAGGGAGATATATGGTCCAGAAGCATACACTCTCTAGAGCGTATTCTCTAGACCACTCCGCCACGGAGGCCCAAACGGAGCCCCCCTCCCCCTTTCGCTGATGTGTGAAGAGAGTGAAAACAAATAGGCCCTGGGTCAACTGAAACAGAACATTTAGGGGAAAACGATGCTATTCTTGCTTCAATTATGTTGTGTATATAATTTTTAAAAGATATAAAATGATAAACACATTATGTTGACTATACATGTCGGTGTATTTAACCATCTTTAGTCGTGTCATTGCAGATGGTTTAAACAAACCCAAATATATAGTAAACAGGAATTGTTCAATATCTTTCGGAGATTGTAAAACATAGTAGTTAAAGGGGACGAATACTGCATAATAACACTCCAAAATGTTGTAAAAATGGCTTTTTAAAACATTTTCGTAAGAACAACAGCTAGGTTTTTTAAATAATGATATGAATTCATTTGTCTGCCGTATTGTGTAAATACCAGGTACTTGCCTTGCCGCCAGTATGGAAGCTACATATATTTACTGAACAACTTTACAAATGCATCAACAATATATATACGAATGCATCAACAATATAACAAAAATATTTTATATTATTCAAGTCAATTAATTAATTAATTGACAGTGTGACTTTCTTGATCTATACTTGTGACAGACCACAATAGATACTTCCATTGTACAACATAAATCATTCAAGATTGCTTTATGTCCAGTTAATACAGAATCGTAGTAAAACAAAATCGAACTTTTTGGGACTGATGCATTTCTAACGATGTTCAGGTAAACTACAAAATCTACAAATGATATTCATGGCATAATTGACAACTTTAAACAGGATAACTAACACATAAAGAAGGTGGCCCGACATAGAATATGATATTTAGTGATCGGCCAGCCAAACATGGAATCAGAATTCTATACCGGCTGGTCACCGGCTAAATCGGAACTGTTATTAAATTTGCGCATATATTTCATGTATACGCCTTGAACTAAATCAAAGAAACTCAATCTTTTTTTAGTTGACCTAAGGTTCAGTATTCGGCCAGTATCTTGCCGAATTTTGGTGTAAAATGCTGCTGGATGCAAATTGCTTTTGTTTTACAACTAACCGGCCGATACCCTAGACCTTAAAGTGACTTAAAACATGGTTCGTACAGGTTTCATGGTTTTCCAAAACTGTAGGCTACGAACCCTGTTCAAATATCACATACAACTATTGTTCTATAATTTAGTGTATAATGTAGACTTGCATATTAATTTTAAAAAACAGTTTGAACTTCGTTTTGTTACAAAATGGCTTTACCCCACTAAGGATATACTGGATGTGGCAGTCGATTCCACACCACCCATACAAGGAGAATTCGCAGCTCAGTAATCGTGTGGCGACGGCTGTCACGTCATGTATATCCTAAATGGGGTTAGCCCATTTTGTAACCATCAAGTACTATGTAGCTTTTGAACACAGACCGTCTAAGCACAATTCATAGGGCTAATTCCTCCGTCTATATCTCCCCATGCTGAAAGTTTGAAACTGATCCTCCGACGACCACCGCTATCGCCGGCCTCTCCAAACATCTATCCGATTTTTTGGAGATGCAAAAGTCACAATAATTTTACTCTTTCTTTCTGTCTTATAGTTTAAATAAGGTTTTATTTGAGTTTCCCCGAGTTGACACGTTTAAGTTATCTCCCTTTGCAATAATAAAATTGAAAACCGTCAGAAAAGAAATATTGACAAATAGGTAAAATACTAGTCATTGTTTTCAATGTATCTAATAAAAATCAGAGAAAAATGAAATATATGTATTGACAGACCAGCGATAGCGGTGGTCGCCGGAGGATCAGTTTCCAACTTTCACCATGGGTTGAGATAAGCGGGACGTGTGACTAAGACGGAAGTCGCAAAATCTATTTCCGCTCCTGGAATGTTCGCCAGAAAATTGCCGCTAAAGCCTAAAATATTACAAGATAAATGGTAAGAAAGTAGTGAGCCATGAAGATAAAACACTAGTATACATTAAAATATTTCAATTACTCTGTGTCGTTCCACTTAATTGGGTTTCTCACAACAGAGGGAAATCCCTGGCTGGTATGAAAAGCATAAAATGCTCCTCGTCGAGCTCAGGAATGACGTCACAACCCAAGATGGCGCCTGCCGGTGCATAGCCCAATGATAGGAAATCAATACTGTATGTATTTGGCTATGTTCACAAAGCTAGCATTAGTCCTATTCATTGTGCTAAGACCGTCTTGAAACTTTGGGATAAACCCGCACCATTACTGCTTACCGGGAAGTGACGAACGGGCAGTACTTCTACAAAAAGCCAGTCGCATACAAATTTGAAAATGTGTTATGTATGTCAACATAAAATTGAAAATTTTATACATTTAAAAATGATTATACATGTTAGTATTTTTATAATTTGTTTGTTAGTTTGATTTGGGTAACTGGTATCTTTAAAAGGGAATTGGATTGATCTTCAGCTGAATGACATAAAATCATAGTCCCGGTGTAATTTGTCTTCGTACTTCCGCACAATTTACGCTGTTTAAAGTGAAACTCCGGGCTGCAATAAAATGCATTTAGGTAAAACGGGCATCTTGTGTTGAATTATGCTTGCTAATGTTATAATGGAGCTATATCCACAAATATTGACCAATCAAATATCTTTCTTTTCAAAATAAGTGCCTATCGTGCGTCAAGAGACCCATAGACTATTTATAGAACGGTTGAGCTTGGACAGTTCGCATATGTTATTAACCCGTAACACACAAGAGTGGGAGTCGCGTGACATCATAATGTCAGCTGCCAGTGTCCGGTTGGTATAAATCTGTAACCCTCAGGTTATTTTATAAAATTAATAAACGATAAGTCGATGCCATATTTAAGTATATTTAATGGTAACCTTGCAATTGATATAGGGGTTATTGCAGCCCGGAGTATCGCTTTAAGCAGCTACCTCTATATATAGAAAGTGAAGAAGGTACTACGTTTATGGCAAAGCGGGCTGTACGTAAAGCATGGAGGTAAGCCCGCTTCCGGTTTTAATCAAATGCTGTAGTTCGGACATGGTAACATTTTTGAGAGTAATAAAAAAACTGAAATGAAAGATTACTTTTATACGTAAAGAAAATCCTGACATTTCATTAGTTTATAAAATAAATAATAAATCCATATACATTGCTGCACATTTCAACGTTTGTTTCAACTTCATATTTTAACGCGTTAGTAAGCTACATGAACACTAAACTTAGCCACTAGTTTTTACGGACCAAGTATGTTTGTATTTATGTGTCTGTGCAACGACAAACGGGGCCTGATTAGGTCTAGTCTCGCGTGAACCAGACCCTGGCGTTAACTTCGAACGCTAGAGGGTCTGGTTTCACCATACGTTATCTTTTGCAAAACGAACTCGTCCGGTTATCGAACAGTTGCTTTCCTGATAAGTTAATTTTAAAAAATTTTTCAAAAAGTAAATCGAACCTAAAACCTATCAATTTATTTACAAATAAATAACTTTGGGGTTTTATTTGTTGAATTTAGAAAGTATTTAGTCCGTATTTGTGTAGTCGCTGACCTATATAAAGTCGTTCGCTTGGTCCCTTGTGACTCGTGGCTGTTTACTCTAATGGTCTAGGTCACATGTGTTTTCAAGTACGGACTAAATACTTTCTAATTTCAACAAATAAAACCCCAAAGTAATTTACTTGTAACTGAATTGATAGGTTTTGGGTTCGATTTACTTTTTGATTTTTTTTTTTAAAATTAACCTATCAGAAAAGCAACTGTTCGATAACCGGGCCATATCATATTTGCAACAAATAACGTATGGTGAAACCAGACGCTCTAGCGTTCGAAGTTAACGCGAGACTAGATTAGGTCGAGCTCTTTGTCCCGGCTTTGCCAGGAAATTTGAAATAGAATGTAAACAATGTGTGCTTGTTGTGTACGACCTGGTCATCAATTTGCCCCTATTTCCTAAGTTCGCTGTAGTAAAGTGTCCTGTAGTTAAGCATACATCATCTCAACACATATATACAGAGTGCTATAGAGTAATACATCCGTAAGTCCATCCATGTTTTATCTTTGGCTCGCGTAGATGCTACACATTTAAGTACGGTATTTGTTTAAAAATTCCTAAAATGTTCTGGAATGTATTTGAAGATGATTTTTGTCGGTAAGTTTCGTCCACTATAGAAACTCGCGAGATGTGATTGAAATAAGATAGGCCTACGGACAAATCGTAAAAATTAGATGAAAAAAATCCGAAAAACTTTCGAAATTCGCTGGTCTTTCCTTTAATAACTATCGAAATTACAGAGTTTCTTTACGATTGTAGCAAGACGAGACAAATCACAGGCGAATAAATACATCGAGACTATGCTATCATGCCATGCAGTTGAAGATCAATGTAATTCTTTTTTTTTTCTTTTTACAGATTCTTACAAGTTTAATAATTCTTAAAGTATAGGTCGCCGTCTCGTGACTGCCTGGAAAGGTAGTGATGGTGCGTGTTTATCTCGCTTAGTTTATACGTACCGGTATGTTGTTGTTTACAAACACTAAACCTTATGGTTCTCCTTACCTACACCAACCAAGGATGGCTATATACATTTACCTGTCAAATATGTTTTTTTTTTAAATTATTTTTTGTTTGTTATTGTATTATTTAAATTCGATTGAAACAAATGAGAAAAACGTGACAACTATTTTCCCAAACCCCAGTTCCTCAAATCCCCATACAATCTTTCGTATTTAGAATGGAAGACACTATGTCGATATGTTCTCTTTTAAGCTGCATGCCCTCTAGATTGAATAGTGTTTTAACTTTATCTACATAAAAACCCCACATATTTGAGAGGTCGTTTCACTATCGTGCGAGTTTGGCCTCGCGGCAAACTTGAAACACATACGGTTTAGTGTTTGTTGAAAATATTATCCGGGTGGATCAAATTCTGCGCCACTTCCAAACGTCATGTCGCGCAGTGCATTGTGGGTAAAAGAGTCCGCCCTTGTCGACTTGAAACAAATCTTTGGGCAGCGAGAGACTGGATATATTAACCACCACAAGTCGAGTCAGAAGATGAAATTATTGGTATACATTCCTTTTACGGACTTCTTCGAAGCAAGCAAGCCTGGACAGGGTAAGTGAAGTAGTTTGTTTGTTTGTGTGGGGGTGGTGGAATCCATCCCAGGCCTTAATAGGCCTACGGCGTAGCGGTATATAAACAACAACATACCGGTACGTATAAACTAAGCTAGTGTTTATCTCAAAGTTCCCATTTGATAACTTGGTGGTTTTCAAATGGGCCTACCCCATTAAGGATATACAATATGTGGCAGCCGTCGCCACACGACCCCCGAGCTGTGAATTCTCCTTGTTTCGGTGGTGTGGCACCGGCTGCCGAATCGTTGAGGTAATCCTGAGGTAAAAATATATGTAAATCGGCGTATTCAGTAGCAATGTTCTTGTGCAATTGATATGGAATTGGAATTTGTGTTATGATGTTAATATATCTGACAAATGGACAACTAGGTGAAGTTTTTCACACTATTTAAGCATAGAAAAGTGTGAAATGTGAGATTGTGACAAAAGAAGTTGGATAAGTGTCCACATAAAATGAAATAAAATAGTACAATAATATTCATTTTAAATCGGATGGGCTTTGTTGTGTCACTTGATTTTGAAACCCGGTCGATGGCAACAGGAAGCTTCCTCGAATGCCACGCTCTTAATTTATTAATGAAACACACCGCTTGCTTATACTACCATTCTACTCTGTAATATGCACAAACCACTGTATTGGGCTTTCAACAATTATGAAACAAGATGTTGAAATCCATATCGATTTTGTTATATTTAATATATTTTTGTGTTCATACCGTTCTGTACATTTCTTTGTATTTCCTGTCAGCTTCACTAACTTTAAGCAGGCGACTGTTTGAGTTGACTGTGAATTCTTCATATTTGAGACGAGGGTTGATCTCACGAATGGTGTCCCTAAGAAACGTCCACATCTGTCCGTAGATTCCCTGACCCTGACGATCTTCCCGAACTCGGCTTCCTTTAGTTGACATCGTTGTCCCCCCGTTTATTATAAAAGCTCCGACGAACGCTACCTACAATGTGAAATAAGGGCTATGTTTCATATATTCAGTAACAAGGTATATGCAAGCATGATGTGTCCGGTATCAATCATTCGGTAACTTTCAACAAACACGTGGTTTTGTCCACGTGACTGCCTGTGTTGTGTAGGCTTTGAGCAAAAATTGGTGTTCTCTCTTCACTGCTGAATTGTTACACGAATCTTTTTTTCCCGGATAACTTTGAACTGTTTAATGATGTCTCTATAAATTCATGAAATATATACTTTATTAAAAAAACATGTAGATGCCTTGTGCCCGATTACCGGATAAACTGAATGCTTAGCCGTTGCTAGATTACTGTATAAAACACTAACACACAAGCGTAGTGTTTATAACTCATTATACAAAAAGTGATGTATTCTGCTGACATTACGTAGCACTGAAATGAAACTTACATTATAGGCCGATTTTTGTTCCGTTGTCGGATTGCTTTAAATATCACGCGTGCAGTGCATCGAAAAAACAGTGAAGTTTGAATACCATAAATATTGCTAGAGTGCATGGATGAAAGAGATAACACACGAGACGTTAAGCATTTTCCACAGCAGAATTGGCGCAGTGTAAAGTCTTAAATCCGTCGTGATATTAGTGAAATACACTTGAATAATACCTTGAATCGCAATCAATCAAACAAGTTAAGTTGAGTTCTTGGATTTCATTTGGTGGCAGCAGTATAAGACATCAATGTATGTCTTGAAGGGGATGCAACGTTATTCGTTATAGACACTCGAATAAGGGGAGACTACTGATTACTGACTCTTAAGGTGGTCGGGGGTTATCTCCCGGGAGGGGCGTTTCATGGAGATTCGCACATGGGTTTTTAGTTTAGTTTTGTTGATGTTTCAAAGTGTAACACTTCCAGCACAAATGCTGGACTCTGCCACTTGTCAGATACCCTCCTTGTATTCGTTAATTCTTAAGTTTATTGCCAATAAACTTAACATGAACGAATACCATACTGGTCAATAAACTTTTGCCAGAAGTAACGTTAAGTCGTTAACCGGACATGTATCTTGCTTCATGTGTCTGTCCTGACAAACCGTCTGGCGAAGGACAGCATGTTCCAAGTGTGATACTGTCTTTACATAGCATTGGCTCCTATAACTGAGGACAGCAAGAAACCGATCTGTTTTTGTGGCGGGTGGTTGGATGGAGCGTCCTGTTGCTCTAGGGGCAAAGTGAAGCCGATCTGTTTGTCCTAATGTTGTATTATACGTCATTGCCATGTCCTCTATTTATCCTGCCTTGTCTTCGTTCGTTGCCAGTGGCACCGAGGATGGTTCCCCTCAGGCCCTTATCCATTGGGCTGGCACGTCCTCGTGTGACTGAAATAACCTTAAGTACTGTAACACCAAATCAAGCAAACAAACAAGCTGTTTAATAATTGCCATGTCTTGTCTTTGTTTTTTCGCCCGCGGTTTCGAAGGGATGTGGCCTTCACCACATAAGCTCGCACAAATGAGTGAAATACTTATCAGTACACCTTTAAAACTGAATGAACCAAACCAGCACTGTATGAACACTTATTGACAGCACTATTGCCTTGTTGGAGAATAGACTTTTTTCGGTTGCTAAGAAAAGACTGGGTGAGTATTTTACAATCATTTCGCTTTTAGCCGGAGTTTAACCATCTTCCCTAGGAAAGTCTGACTTCTCCATGTCAGTCTGACACACTTACCACGTTTTCGGCGGTCAGACAAATATCAAAGGGAATTGAAAAAAACGAAAAGACCAATCAAATACATCTTCCATTTTCTAAGAATGTATCGCCTCTGCCGGTATATCATGTTAAACAATAGAGAAAGACAATATTTCTTAATAGAGCACAGACATAAATTATGCGTATTCTAAAATTTCTTGATTGTCTGTTACAGCGGCCAATTAAAGCGATAGTCTAGGCTGCAATAACCCCTATATCAATTGAAAGGTTACCATTAAATATACTTAAATATGGCATCGACTTATCGTTTATTA
>JAVFBX010130723.1:5372-19282 GCA_034783855.1 Mopalia kennerleyi
TTGTATGAAGGAAAGGGTTAACTTATAATAAATTGCTAACACAGTACAAGAGTAGCGCTGCTAACAATTGTATCATGTAGATTGTGACAATAGTAGAATGCTAAGAGTGACAGAGCATGGAGAAAATTTGCAGTGGTCATCAAATCAGAAAGCAGAAGAAACATTATGGCCCGGTAATTCATGTCTGGGTCTGGGCCATCGAATCAGTAATTCTACCCATAAGCTTGTCCCACAGGTAATTTAGGTATAAGAAATACTGGATATACAATGCTTTATGGCCGAGTTAGTGTCATGGCCATTGAATTCTGGGGAATTGCTTGCTATTTCCTGTGTGACCAGTATCTATATTCCAGTAATGGTATAAATTTATTGGAAGCATTTCCTTTATGTCTGACCAATAATGATATCATAACGTATAAACATAAACATAATAATCTACAAAAACAACCACTTTATGGTGTCTGAGCATTAACTCTTTGCCTCCGGAATATGTTTTTCACATGTGAACTATTTAGACGGAATATACTTATAGAAAATATTATTTTTTTTGAGTTTGTAAAATAATATCTTTTTTTAAAAGATTAAAATGTATAGAAAAGTATATATTTTTCTTCATCAGGAATACTTACCCTATCTAAATATGCTAAAATATCACTGCTGTCAGTTGAATATATTGCACACAACAAATCTATCAAAGAATCTCAACAAGGAAAAGTGGGTTTTTAATTATTTACCTGGAATTCTAACTATTTATTACCCCTGAACCTAATTAGGTCGTAAAAATTACATCACTTTTGTATGTTGTGCATTCTTGTTAGGTCCAGTAACTCGCTGTATTGATGAAATATTTCTCAAGCATGTAATTAAAAACATAAGAATAAAAAACTTTTATTTGCCGACGTATGTTCCTTAGATCGATAGTTTATGTTGTAAACTAGACTAGGCCAGTTTACTGGACAGTAAATTCAGGTTTCTGGAAGAAAAACATGGTCTTTGAACTCAGGTTTTTTTAATAATCACACAGTTGGTATACTCATGTTTCTGATAAATTTAGAAGTTGGTATAATCTGATCCCTGGTATATTCCGGAGAAGGCATAATCAGGTTTCTGGTATAATCAGGAGATTGTAAAATCTTGTTTCTGGTATATTCATGAGTGGTAAAATCTGGTTTCTGGTATAATCATGAGTGGTAAAATCTGGTTTCTGGTATATTCAGGAGTTGGTCAAATCTGGTTTCTGGTATATTCAGGGGTTGGTAAAATCTGGTTTCTGGTATATTCAGGAGTTGGTCAAATCTGGTTTCTGGTATATTCAGAGTTGGTGTATTCAGGTTTCTGGTATATTCAGGAGTTGGTGTATTCAGGTTTCTGGTATATTCAGAGTTGGTGTATTTAGGTTTCTGGTATATTCAGAGTTGGTGTATTCAGGTTTCTGGTATATTCAGAGTTGGTGTATTCAGGTTTCTGGTATATTCAGGAGTTTGTCAAATCTGGTTTCTGGTATATTCGTAATTACTTTTTTTTTTACAATATTCAATATTTTTAATAGTCAATTTTCTCAAGTTTTATCAAAGTAAATTAAAATAACATTGTCAATTGACAGAAATGTGGGGTTGCTCAATATACAAAAGCACTAAAATTCCATCAATACCAAAACCTAATTAATCCGAAACAGAATTTCTGATGTGATGTAGACCTGTACGTGATGTGACATAACTTATAAATTCCCAAATCAAAAGCTGAGCTGTGTGAATCTGCACACAGTAATTGTAATGACAACAGAGGGTGCGCTTGGTAAAATAGCTTATTGACACTAGCTTTACCAAACAGAAGAATCAAACAGATATTAAATGGGGAATTTCAACCGATGAAATATCAAAACCAATGAGGCCCTACCTTGACGCACTAATGAAGTCTCGTCCTGACATCATCACGTTAACTATATAAGCAACGGAAAATCTGTCATGCAGGTAAATACAACAAAATGTATTTTAACCTTTTAAGGTACAATTTATTTGTCTGCACATGACAATCAAAATATCAGAAATGTCACCGCGACAAAAGAATGTAATGACTGCTTGGCAAAACACTGATGTTAAACAAAGGCGAAACACTGAACAGAATAAATATAATAGACGAACTCCGAACATCAAAAAGAATAATCACAAAACAGTCATTGAGAGACATTTATACATGAACATAATGGCCACAGATAGTCAGAAAACAAAGTATTCAGACCATTTTTTAACTCATATTATGACAGGCCAGGCCATTGGGTAAAGAAAATACCCTTCAATGCCACAGGCAACAAAGGGTGACAAAAAGAAAGACGATTCAATCAATCTGCTCCGAACCACCCTACAATTGGGGCAACAAAAAGCTGCCTTCAACCACACACAAGTGTATTCAGACAATGAGTGTAAAAATAGTGAGAGACACTACAGTAGATAGACTGTGTTGTCCTTAAAATCTACGATCGCCAGGAGGCAGGAAGCTCTCTCCAGCTACCTCTAATTTGTTAAGATTGTTAGAAGCTACTAAGCCTGTCAATTTATTGGACTTCTGAGGGTTTGTGTTCTATTAACACTTTTCAGCCATGTTCACTGTAGGTTTTTTTTCTCCAGGTTTGGTGAATCAGCTTTTTATATTGTCAGCTAATAGTCTTAACTTACTTACATTGGAACTAAGTCAAGTTTTATTCAAATACATAGCAAATATAATTGTTGTGTCTTTTAGAAAGTGAAGATTAACAGTATTTTCATAATTTTGGGATAACATTTTCTTAGTTTGAACAGATTCTAGTTCAGAAATTTTTGCAAAAATTTTCTAAACTAGAATCTGTTCAAACTAAGAAAGTGTTATCCCAAAATAACGAACATAGCAAATAATATATATTTACTGAAAACTGTTTTGGGAACTCTTGGTATGTATGGATTGTTTAGAAGAATACATATTAAATATATTTTTTTAAAAAAGGTTTCCTTGGGTCAGTTTAATTCAATTCAATTCACACTAATTTATTTGTCTCTGTTCTGAATTAGGTGTTTAACTGTTATCAGTTTGTAGAATGATTATGCCATTCCGGACATGAGATAAGCATTGCTTTGGAGTGTTAGAGGACTATTAAAGAAGGTCCTGTGTCATTGCCTCATGGGTCCTGTATTTAGTGGTCATAGAAAACACCAGTCAGCTACACAGGTGACTAGGAGCTTCTTTAATCTTGGAACACCAGGCAAATGTTCTTAGATACGAAACAGCTGTTTACTCAATGTCAGTGTCTCAGTATTTAGTTAAACAAATGTACTAAGACGAGGAACGTGACAAATTGCCTACCAACTAACCACACGTGGGCTTTTATAACTGAATATCAAATCGGAACTAAATCATGTGTAGCTGTAGGGGAAAATGGGATTGATGCTGAAGAAATGATCCATAAGAGAGTCTTTCTGTATATAACCCGAGGCCTACTAGTATGAAGGATAGATAGAGATAACGTGATACCGAGCTTGTGATGAGTAAACTAGAGGCAAGTGATCCACAACTTTTCGAAATCTAGAATTAAGTGAGTTATCAGTCCTTGTCATGAGCAAAATTTGTTCAAGCTATAAATCCCTTGCCGTAAGCTATCACTTTCGCTTAAAATCGCTATTGCTGTATTACATATTTGTATAGATTGAATAAGCCTGATAAGATTCTTGAAATCAACAGACAAATAAATAAATTTAAAAGTATATTTATTAACTGGGTATTATTACAAATTATTATTCTACAGCTGTGTTGGTTTAATAGACAAATTGTGAATTTCCATTATAATGAATAAATGACCAATAATTAGATCCAGTCACTCTAAGAAAGTGATAAAATAATTCAAACTGATAATACCAAATGAGTTTTATACCAGAAATACATGGTGAATCATTTTTTTTTTAAATACAAGAATGATGGCATTGATTGTTATCTTGATCTAACTCTCACACTGCCATAGCAAGGGCTTAGGCAGAGGGGTGTCCACTCATCCTGTGGACATCCAGAACTTAACATTTGCATTATTTGGACACCCTGTTTTGAGAAACTTAAACATGCAGGAGATAGGGGAACGGTTAAAATTGGGCACCTAGTTACTAAAAAAAAACTTAAAGTAAAGCAAACTGACTATTTTGGACATCAGACTTTTAATTTCTGGTTAAGACCATGTTCAATAGGCTATTTTGTAGTTGATTACACTTTTATAGGTCGATCGGGATTATATGTACAGTAGTCAGTACATATAGGATTACTCATGTACAGTAGTGTCCAATGGGGTCAGCCAGGGGTCAAAAAGGGAGATAAATATGTTATTCATATCACTGAAATTACCACCTATGTCAATGACAACTAACACTATAATTTAATGGGGTTGGTCATTGGTCAAAAGGGAAGAGAGATAAATATGTACTCATATGACAGAAATCGTCACCTATATATGTTTACCAATAACTAACAATAGCATAGTATGAATATGCAATTGAATTGAATGGTTAGTTAATGACATAGGTGGCGCTGCCAGTTACATGAGTGAAAGATTTATCTCCCTTTTTAGCTACTGGCCTTTCCCATTGTGGTCCTGGTCCACACCCCAAATTTCAGCAGCATAAAACTACATTTATTCTCATTGCTTTGCTTCTTGATAACAGTAAGTTGCAAAAGACCAATTTTCACTCTTAACAAATTTAAACTTTTTTTTCTTCATTTCTTTACATTGAGACTAGCCTGGTAACAAAGCAGGGGCATATCCATTTTGTTATTTCTACACCACTGTTGTTGTTGTTTTGAAATGTTGATGAGGCCGAGCGAAAAATCAGATGCCTGGTGATCTCCAATTGAGCATGAACAAGTGATCACCTTTTCCCGAAATAAAACAAGTTATGGCAAATCTAATGGCTTCGTTCTTAAAATCTTCGGTAATATTTGTCCACACATATGAGTACGTCCATAATTAAATATCCTTGTTCACCTCCTAGGTCAGCCATGGAGAGAGACGAGGATTACTCGCCCATCAGCTAGAGCTCTCAATTTTAGAGTTGAAATTAACCCACACACATGGAGTGCCAAATTACATCAACAGCTTTTGCTACAATATTGTGTTATAACGGCAAGATTTATTCTCAGAACTCTTCAATCTGGTATAGTCCAAATTGGTCAGCGTCAACTGCGCCTAAAATTTGAGCTCTATAAGCCCTTATTTAAATGGAAAAATCAGTGCAAAATGGAACAAAGAAATTTCCAGTAAGTACATGATACTTGTCAATAATTTTTGGGTTCGAATAAAAGTACCCAAACTGCTCAAGGTGTACACTTGCACTGGTTTCTCCTTCAAATATACTGTGCAAATACAACATAGTTCAGTGAAATAGCACTTGATGTTTCATGAAAATTAAGTTTGTCCAATAACCTTCCATTTAAATCAAGATCTTTGGATATAAATGGATATATTCCAGTTGAGACCAAGGCCATTAATCACAGTTGTCACCCATGCTGCCTTGATATTTAAGAAGATTATTTTGCCGTATAGGGGTTAATTGCCTAAGTAGATATTTACCTTCTTAAAAAGTAATATTTTAGCAGTCAGATGTTACACACCATATAAAGCATGATAACTATCTCAATTTAACTGAACATTTCAAACCTAGTATCGAAAGTCAGAGTTCTTAATAAAATCCTCATTAGTGCATTGAAACTACCATTGATCGGCAGACATTGTGATTTATAATTATAGTCTTAAGTCTAAGCAAAGAACAATATAAAAATAGAACCTGCATGCATGATAACGGAGCTAATAATCAATTTATTGTAAATTTATAATGATACAAGATAAATTCAAAATGTAAAATTTTATAGCACCCACCAAAAACAAATAAAAACCCCCATACACCCCCACAACAATTTATTTATTTTGTTGTAGAAAATTTGACAACAACATATAAATTATTTCCCTCCTGCAAGAGATATTTGTATTTGGCAGAAAACTATTAACAAATATATGTTTTTTATCTGTGAGACAAGGGATATTTGCATTAGTCTGGTTACCTAGCAACAGGGATACGGCAACAACCTCCTGTAATGGTGAATGAAAGGCAAACACGCTTCGATAAAAATGATAAATTATCAATTGTATTCTTCACTGGTGTCAGTCTCACCTTGACAACTCATGAAAACGTTGCACATGGTTCCCCATTACAGTGTTAATTGGACCCATGGGGTTTGTTAACTTTACAATAACTGAATTGGGAAGTTCCGATGATATCCAAAGACACAATAGCGACAATGACTTATTTATGAAAGTGATTTCCTTGATGATTCATTAATGGCTTAAGTACCACTACCAGTTTACCAATTAGTGTATAACAAACTGATTATTGAAATGATAACACAATAACACAGCAATGCACTGACAGATCAAAATACATATGTTTTCCTATTATTAATGATACTGATTAGGTCAGTTCAAAATTATCACAGCAACTCAAAAAATTGAATTTTTTTTCCTTCAAATTATCTAAATAATCTCTTACCATCGCACAAGTGGTTGGAGGGAGCTTCATGTTACCCTGGTGCTCTCGGAGCTAAAGGGGAACAGGAAGCTGATCTGTTTGTGGTGTCTGTATTGCGGCCTGTCATTGTCCTGTATTTGTCCCATCTTGTCTTTGTTTGTTGCCAGTGGTGTTACGGGTGATTTCCTTCACCCATTGGGCTGGCACGTCATCATTTAAGTGAAATACCCTTGAGTATGACGTTAAACCCCAATCAAACAAACAATCAAATAAACTAACCATCCCTTTACATGTACATACCGATAATTTAACATTTTGATTGCTTGTTTGATTGATTAGAGTTTAACGCCATTCATACTTAGAGTTATTTCACTCATCTAGTGAAGGAAACCATTATCAAATTTACTGGCATCAATAAGAAAGACGGATAATCTAAAAACACAGTACACACCACACTACTATAAAGCCTTGACAGCTACTTGTTCCTATAGGTCTGAGAGCACCAGGGAGACAGGAAGTTCCATAAAACCTCCAGACAAAAATTTGAATTACAAAATGTGGCTTATTTTAGGGCTATTCCTGGCCGCTCAATAAAATTCACCAGAAAGCCATCCTCTTGTGGAATTAGCACAAAATGCAAAGGGAATGTTTTCCTGGAACACTTATATGTAAAGTATCTTCTAACTTGACAGGAAAATAAGTTGACTATGGACATTCTGGCTCCACATTGATTACAGCCTACATGGTGTTTTGACACAACAAGAGCTCAGAGTCGGCAGGAAAACAACACACATGTATATCATGTCAGCGTAAAGAGTACTATATATTTTCTGGAGGAAGTCTAGCAGCCAATAATCATGTTGAGTGGAATCACAATCTAACCCTATTATTTGATGCCGCAGTCGAGTTGTACAAAATGTTATCCGTTCTTAAGTAAAATTTTGACATGCTTAAAAAGCTAAAGTACAAAGACTTAAATCTTAAATAACAAGAACCAAAA
This sequence comes from Mopalia kennerleyi, assembly GCA_034783855.1. NCBI lineage: Eukaryota > Metazoa > Mollusca > Polyplacophora > Chitonida > Mopaliidae > Mopalia > Mopalia kennerleyi. The sequence goes on from JAVFBX010130723.1 coordinate 12,903, forward strand.
TAATCATACCATTTTGGAGTATATTCATTTTATGTAATTTTATATAAAAAAAAAATTATGTAGATAGATAAAACAATAAAATTTATTCACAGTTTAATTTGGAGTGGAGTTTAGTATAATGGGGCAAACCTTCAAACATATAGTTTTCAGCATCTGGTAACAGTAAGAAAAAAGCCCATAACGTAACTAAAGCTGACACTAATACTTTAGAGTAATAGACTGTTTTATTTTAAATAACATAAATCTATTTTACACGAAAAGAATTCATGTAGGGCTTTGAGATGATCTTTATTACGTTACCAACTTCACTAGTGCTACATCTTCCAAGTAAACGAAAATCAATTCTGATGTCAATTTTTGGCTGTCTTAGCTGTGATAAAATGGGGTAATCCTCTCCAATCTGGATTAGATATCAGATTCTGGGGGGACTGGAAGGTCACAGGGGGCAGTAGCAAAGCACTTTATCCCGCTCGGGCCACTAGAAGCAAGGGTGATAATTACTTTTCTGTTTTATGAGCAATACTGGACATATACTTCACATGTATGAAAGGGTCTGGGCTTACTCTAGTCATAAAATTACACGGACCAGAAAATCATTTCCTACAGACGATAAACACAGATCATTACCAAAAACTAGGTTGTCAGTCACCGCTATTTTCTAATCTAAAATATCACACTAATGGACCAAGCCTATAAATTCTGGTCACATTTTCCCCGTCTAACAACTAGGGCAAGGTTATGCAAATTCTCATATTAACATAGAGGAATTTTTCAGATGTCAGACAGCACACTGGATTAAGACCTTTCATTGTTTCTCCAGCAAGAATAGTGACTGGATAAAATACCAAATATATTTGGTATTTTATCCAGTCATTATTGTTTACCACAAAACAATTAAATATGTTTGTTTTGGGGTAAACGATAGTGAACTGATATTATACCAAATATATTTGTTAAGTTGAAGTACAAACATTGAGAACAAGTTTCTTTACTGCTTTAGTAAACATTGAAAAGCTGTCGCAGTAAATAGTAGATCAAGGAACACATCAAAATTAATATAAAAAATCTGCACCCATGACACCACTGGCAACAAACAAAAATATCACGGGACAAATACAGGACACTTACAGGAAAATACAAAGACATCACAAACACATCAGCTTTCTGTTCCTCTTTTGTTCAGAAAGCACCAAGGCAGCCGGAAGCTCCCTCTAACCACCCGCTCAAGGCTTTGAAGAAGGATAATAAATTATTACTACAAGCTTGAGTTTTTCTATAATTAATGGTGTGCTCTTTAACCGGGGTAATAAATCAGATAGAAGAACCATTGCTTACAGACAAGGGCTCGCTTTATGGTGGCCTGCAAACACCATTCCCTGATAACTCCCTAACGTTCATGTACATATGAAATAGGGTTAGCCATTATGACTATTATGTCAAATTTTGCAGCAGAGATTTAAGAGGAATTTTTGTTAAAATTTGCTAAAGATAAAATCAATGGATGACTTGAGCAAATGCAAGCTGCATATGACAACATACTCCTCTTCCCATTAATGTTTAACACATCATTGACCCGACATAATAAACAGAATAATTTAGTTGAACACAAAGGAATCCATCAGCCGACATACAAAAAATAGCCGCAAGCAATTTCCTTCAAAAATTAACAGCATTACTAGCTATTATTGTATTTATTGATGTAACGACTGAAAAAAAAAAGTCAAAACTATGTTCTTTGACTTTATTTAGAATCCGCTTGTGCAGTGATGTGTACGTTGACAACATATTTACATGACATGCTGTGTCGTAACACTTTGTTTGCTTCAGAAACACATCTCGACCTGTGATCCAACTTCACAATGACACAAATAAGCTAAGTAAGCAAAAATTAATGTGATAAAGATCAATATTGTTAAATCAATCATTTATATCTTCACTGTTTCACATTTCCTGAGTTTATGGATATTAATATTTGTCTACCTGGTATCAATCACCCTCTGGTTAAGGACAACATAATTGAAGTATATTTCAGCTGAGGCAATTTTTCACTTCAGGGTGCCCATTTGGATGGGAGGATGGGTGTCTGCCTAAGTCTTTGTCGCCATATAAGGGAAATACCCTTAAGCATGCAAAAAAAAAACCACCAATCAATTGATCTTTAGTCAATTTGAGGAATAGCAAAACAATGTTACAGGCTACTTGAAATACATAAATAATAAATATTTGCATTCCCGATATACTTTGACAGCAGTTTGAGATAACATGAAAAAGGACTTAGGTCATCAGTCCTAGTAGCACAGTACTCCGTGTGTATTTACCCGTCACATGTAGAAGGTTCAGTGACTCCATGACAGGTATCATATATCACTTTTTAAAATGTAAAAAAACAGCATTAAAGGTACTGAATAAAAAATAGTGCAACTATGAAAGCAGCTAGAAAATCGAGAAAAGGGTTTTCAGTTTGTTGTAAAACTCCATTTGGTTGATTGTGGATTTACGCCGTATTTAAGGCTATTTCATTTACATGATGGTGTGCCCAGCATAACGGGTGTAGAAACTACTACCCTTGCCGTCAGTGGTAATGAACAAATATACGACAGGACAAACACAAGACATAACACAAAGACATCACAAAATAGACCAGGTTCGTGTTGCCCATTAACTCCAATAACTCTAAGAGCACCAGGACAACAGGAAGCTTCCTGAATAAAAGTTCAAAGAAAAGATATTGGAACAGGTAAGCTTTTCCCCCTCTCAGACTGTTTTTAGGCTCAAATAGATTATTTTACTACAAATACCTTAGCAGAAGGTAGATACATGAAGCAATATTATTAATTCTGGAATCCAGATGTATGGCTGGCGTAAACCTTATTAGAGAGTTATTCCAGTGTTTCGTGTCTAATTACACTGAAGAAACAAACAGTGAAACAAGAGATACCTGGTGGGGTAAAATTGTGTAACTCTTTTTCTATGTTTTATTTCGGACACCTGTGCTAACAAGAGGCCATAAACAAATCAATCCCACAAACCAAACTGGTTACCTGTAAATTTGCTAAATATTTAATAAGCAATTACATTATGATTGTTATCAGTAAAGGAATACATCATGATATGGGCATCTGAATATCTGTGTTTTTGATTGATTTTTATGTCATACTTATTAAAGACACAATTAAGAGAGGCTCTGAAATTCAGAGCATGGTATGAATAAAAGTTTATTTGATGGGGTTTAATGTCGTACTCAAGGGTATTTCACTAATATGAAGCCGATTGTCCACTTCACACTATGTCATACTTATAAACAGTGAAAAACGGAGGAAATTTGGTAACAAAAAAAATAACATACAGGAAGCACCCATAAACTACCTGCCTGTAGAATTATTAGAGAATTTCCCCCTAAAACTGTTTATACAGCACCCCCAGTTGCTAACACAAGGTTTAATCTGTACCACAGTGTTCACAAGACATTTCCCTCAAAATAACAGAACTTTACAGTAAATTCTACCTGTAGTCAAAATAAGTTAACTACTGCAAGAGTAATGGAACATAAACAAAATGTCAAAGGATTGTGGATGTTACAACATTCAGTAATTGCCTTGTGTAAATTGGTTTGAGGCAACTTGACATGTGTGATACAATGAGATTCAAACTCTTACACATTTACAGAAGAACAAAAGTTAATACATATTAACATTAATCATCTACATATTTATGACTATTAGAGGCAGACTGTTCATTCTGTCTTAATTTACCTTTGGAGGAACATTTAGTTTCTAACAAAGCAAATTGACTGATGCTAGCTTAAACCAAAACAAAAAACTTTGGCAAAACTTTTTTTTAAATTTCACAAAAATTTCACATACTGTTGGTTTATATAAATCGCTTTTTGTTAAAAATTAAACATAGTATAATGGGGACAAGAACCTAACATATCCATGAAGAACAATGCAGATTCATTTAATTAAGTGCACACTACTTAGGGAAAAATGCAACCATATTAAAGTTATGTAAAAATAAAGATTTCAAAGAAATGTGTGTTCAATCTTTTAATAAAATTGCTTTGCCCAATGCTTATTGATTCCAAACATATCTTTTTGTCTTCGTAACTTTTTTTCTTCAATTGAAAGAACAAGAATTGTCAGAGTAAATCTTATGATCCACGGTCCTGAAGCTATCGGCTTGCTTTCTGGAAAATTACATACAGAAATCAACCCCGACACAGGAGGATATTTCAAAATTAAATCTTCCCCTTTAATTCAATCATTCCCGAAAACAAGGGAGGAGACCCAATTTTTTTGACAAGTCTAAACAGAGTCCCTGAAGCAATAATTGGATACTACACGGCTTCTTGGATAAAGACTTAATGCGGTAAAGCACTATGTCCTCAGGGTTCTTCTTTCTTTTTTTAAAGGTTTCTTCTTCTTGACGAAAAAATCCACCAAACGACAAAAGTAAAGAAAACTGCTTGCAGCAGAATTGTTCTAATTCAATTTGTAGCTTTGAATCTTAACCAATACCTTTCAAACACAAAAAAAAATATAAAATTTTATTTTTAAATTGTTTGCGTCTCCATCAAATATCATGTCAAACAAGCACAATGCATGACTTGATATGCAGCAGAGCGTTGAATGAAGTTCAACTGGAAAATTTATTGATAAAGTCCATGCAATTTTAACATCAGTTGTTAAAATCAATAATACAGGAATTTAATTATTATTACAGTTGACAAGTTTAAGTCAGAATGTACAAAATCTTTAACACTATGGTGACTCAATTGAAGACCTTACAGAAGAAATAACGTTTACATACATATACCAGTACTGAATAAAGAAATTCAAGTTTATTTTTTCTTTAAGTGCTTTGTGCTAGATTTTGAATTCAGTTTAGCAACAATGTTGGTAAGGCCTAGGGGAGACCACCCAGATACCTGCATGGTAATGTCAGCTCTTCTACAGACTATTATTATTAACAATACCTAACGGTCAAATGAAAACCAAACATGATTTGTTTATTAGGCTGGGGCTTTACACCATACTAAGTGTCATTTCACAGATTTATTGGTCTGCCAGGCGAATGTCTGAAGAAAAAATAAGTCTTGACATATTGGCAGAAAAACTGATAGATAGAAATAAAAAAGACACGCGAACAGATCGGCATAAATAATGTTGCCCCTTAGCTCTGAGAGCACCTGAGCAACAGAAACTACCGTCTGACTTCCATTCTTTGAGAGAAATAGTTTTACAGAATTTGTGCCAAAAACATAAATACAACTGTGATACATTTTAAAGTGCTTAGTATTCAGTCTGTTACATCTAAAACATTCCAGAGACAATTCTCAGAAACATGCGTGTTTCTTTTGCCGCAGACTGTCTGGAGCCATGAAAGGCTCCTTGACAGTATATGGCTAATGAGTGAATCACTTTCCGTCTTGTTCCGAAGATTTAGTAAAAGGCCTGTGGCTAAGATGAAAAGATTAGCCAAATTAAAATAACACTTAGTTTCACAGCAAAGTAGAATCCTGTGATGTTATGTAACATTCTAATGTGAGTACTTAACACTTGGAAAATAATTGGACCGTGGTTTTGCGAAACTAAGTGGTGATAAAGGCCAGCCAAGGTGCAAAAATATATAAATTAATTACATATTTTGAAGGCATCAAAAATAGAATTTCAAAAAAATTGTATGTCAAATAGTAAATATTATAGAAAGATTTATAGAAGCAGACAAAAAGAAAAACACTTTATCATGAACCAGCTTATTCAGAAATTTCACTTGATAATTCTGTGACTTTTTTCTATTATTTAATCACGGGCTAATAAACACTTATGTTTTCCCTTTTAGTGTAAACTATCAATTACTTAGTCAGAAGGAGGTTAAGTATTGCAACAAAGAAACATTGAGGGAATGAAACACATCAGAACTAAACAATATGAGCCTCTTGAGGTATAAGGACATTGTAAAAATATGCCTCTGGGTGAAATATTACACAGTGGCTATACAAAGAAATGAGTCCCACAAAAAGCTATCTGGGCTTGCTGCAGCAAATCAAAAGCAAGGCTTCGTGAGGAAACCAATGTTTATCAAACGACAAAGAGAGTGGACCATCTCTCCAAGTATCAATTACCATAAACAACATGTGCTCAGGGGTCATTAGTTCTTATTCAACCAGGTGAAGCCAAATTTGGGTCAAATAAAGGAAAGAAAGGTATTTTTGATTACTCAAGAGTATTTCACTTGTGTGACAATGACTTGTGGCCTCTTTTTCGACTGAGAGGAAAGCCTTGTAAAAAACACTCTGGTGATTGACCTAATCACCTCCTGTGACCCCCTCATATACCTGACTAGAAGGGGGGGGGGGGGGGGGGGGGGGGCAAATTGCC
>JAVFBX010130724.1:0-15659 GCA_034783855.1 Mopalia kennerleyi
TATATTTGGTAAATACACCAATAGGCCATCAAAATACACACAGAATTTAATAGTCTGCGCTGCTGTAACACAAACATATACAAAATGGTAAGAAAATACTCTTGAAAAAAAAACCAGGTCTGACACACAGTCAACAGACACCAGACACCTAACCCATATCGTGCCCAGGCATGACGACTCCTAACCCGTAGTGCCCAGTCATGACGAAGCCTAACCCGTATAGTGTTCAGTTATGACAAGAATGACTTTTCGATTGATTATATGAGATGATCGAAGAGTTTGACATACACGGCGGTGGTGGAGCATACTCCATTAATAAATAGCCACACTAACACGGTTATAAAATGTAATTTTTCTCCCATATAAAATCCATATATAATATTCTTGCAGTGCTAAAAACAGACAGATATCAGGGCTTGTAACATACTTTACCCAGGGCAAGACGGGGGGAGGGGGCTATTTTATTATAGCAACCGAGACAAATTGTGTTTCTGCTAATTTGTCCCTACCGATTGCCCATTACAAAACAGTGTTTTTACTTCCCAACACAACCAACACAAGTCTTCTGGAAAAAAAATACTTTATCTTATTGGTGCTTTTTGTATATATTTTTACATTGCAGAGAAAAAACATAATACTTTATAGAGGGAGTGAGCTCTACATCCATCTTTCACTTATAAGCCATACTTTTCTTAATGGAGTGGACCGATTGGTCCACATCAATAAGAAAGACAACTCTTGGCCTTGTATGACTTGATTTGTTGTTCCTTTCGGCTTGGGTGATGGGGTGTAACATAAACGGATGTCAAGTTTGATGCGGATAGATATTTACAATTTTTCACACGCTGCCGTACAAAAGCTGTAAACGGTACAGGCCCTATCAACCAACCCTGTCTTAGGCGAATTGTGGAGAAAGGGATTGGGTACGGTTGGTGCGCTATAAATGTGACAAGAAATGTAAGAATTTACAGTGGATAAAAGACTTAGCAATAAACCCAAATGGCAATCGGAAAGGGAAGAAATCTAAAGAAATGGAGGTTTTCCACGGCGACTCCGACACAGTGCCGGTAAAAGTATTCTCTTTCGTACTATCTACAGGAAGTCAGAGAGAGGTGTTGTGTTGTTTCGTTAATCCGCCACGTCACAGCCAATCGGATTCTTTGCAGGTCTCGTGCAGAGATTCCAAGCGGCAAAGATGTCAGCAAATATCTCCACATCCGGTGACTTTACAGGCTAAAAGCCGCAGACGTGAAGAGTGTGAAATCGAGATTTGCAAATTTACATCTTGCATAACACGTGTTAATTACAGAACTAATACCGGATTTTTCAACAGGTTTAGTTCGTAATCTTAAGCAATCTCCCCAAGAGGGATTCTTAAATAAGTAATGTCCCCCATTTCCAATACTGGAGGAAAATTTCAATTTTACAGAACACCTTCCAAGGGTTTATAAAGAGGAGAATTTAACATACAGAAAACGTTCTAAAATGACCCGGTAGGCCATGGCTATATATGCCTACAGTTAGCCTGCATTCGACATAATCCAAAGTTTAAACAATGATTTATTCTCTTTCTATTTTAGTTCGTTAAAATCATAGAAAGAATGCTGTGTTTACAAAAAATTCAAGTCATTTTGAATGTATACAACAATCATTTCTGTACAACAAGTAACTCGCAAAAATTAAATCTGAACTCACCTGGATCTCATCGATCGGCCATCATATTTCAACATCATTTAAGTTTGTCATAGTTCATTCACGGTATAGAGGCTAGTGAGATTATATATTTAATTTTAAAAAATGAGTTAATATTTTCACATGGTTCGTATTTTTTAATCATAAATGATGTTACAATAAAATTATTTTACTCGTTGCATGTTAATACGTACCCTATTTTTTTTTTTTATTTACTCCATGATTAGTTTCTGTTACATTGAGATGTAAACTGCCATTTGAGGCAATCCTTAAAAATTACCAAAAAGGGAATCTCATTAAATTATAATTTTATTTTATAATTTTAGACATTTGTCGTCGATTTTCGCTACCCTGTACACCAGGTGATCGACTGGCTGACCCTTCCACCTGTAGCCAATATTACGAGTGTGGTCACGATGGATTGTACTTAATGAAGAGGGACTGCCCAGCCACAACCGGATATGATTACCAGAGAGGTGGATGTAGGAGACTCGTAGATTTCCAGTGTGTAGCACCAGTGGAGTGTCCGACCAATATATGGGGAGAGAGTGATAAAACTAAGGTTCGTCATCAATAATAATTGGCAACCTCCAGACTAGTTAATGTTTGTGTACTTTTGTTTTCGTACACGCTTCAAAGTGACATGGAGAATGGCGGATAGGCCTACCTTTGGTTTTGAAGGTCACCGTTGCTCGTTCAATATATTCAATCGTCGATAAACTTTTTGCGTCGTTTATAGAAGCGAAATATTAAAGAGATTTTCTTTCTTCGGATAACACTTTCTTGGTAACAGATTCTTGTTCAGAAAAATTTGCAGCCTAAAGCTCATCCGGGAATCGAACCCACGCCCATCTGAGTCAGACACCAAGAATGCCAACAGATTTTCCAAGGGGTCTTGGCCTGCAAAGTTTTCTGAACTAATATCTGTTCAAACGAAGAAAGCGTTGTCTCAAACAACCCAGAACTGCTCTATGTGTATTCAATCGTTGATTGACTGACATCCATTGGGCATTGGCTTAGACGACCTACAGCCACCAACGTATATACAAAAATGAAACCCGTCTTGTCGTAGGTTGTCGGTGCTTGTTAAATATTTGAGCCTTGTCCGACATGGACAGTTGTCGATGGGAACAGCACATTACACTTTAATATGATAATAACTAACAAATAACACATCATTTAGGTGTGTGGTAACGCAAGTATAACAACTCTGTGCCTATGATTCAAAACATTTAAATAATAATATTTCTTTGGTGATATAATTGCCGGAAAGCTGACATTACAGTCACTACCGGAACATTGCAAACAAACTCGCTCCGGAATCGTTTTGCTTTATATGTTATTTCTTGCAATTTACAATTGTAGCCAAATTTGTATCAACCGGTTCATGTTTAAAGCTCTTTCCTTCTTAATTTCAGCAATCGGATAATTTCCCCACAGAATTAGTAATAGGAGGAACTTTGGGATCATTATCTTTGCTCACGATATTCCTCCTGGTTGTGGCCTGTATTCGCAAATGGAGAGTAGAAAATGAAAGGTATGTCGTCAAAGTTAACTCCGAGACATTTCAGGACAGCCCATAGTGTTTTTCTGCTACTAATGTAACAACGCACACTACCAAGTGCAATACTTAAGTTAGCTACCGTTCTAGTGTGAAACAATTTATAGGTTTCAGTTTTTGTACGTCAAAATAGCAATAGATATGCTTAAATATTTACAAAAACTGCGTGAAATTTAAACTTGATATGATAGTTGTCATAAATAAGCAGTATGCACATTTTAAGTTCAATCCGCTGAAGCGTTTTGGAAAAGTGCCGAAAACTGATTGTGTTACAGACAGACGGACGGATGAGCGTTAAATAATAGTCGCCTCCAATTCCACCGTTGTATGAGACTAACAAACTAACACTCACTATGGGCAAATTTAAGGTACAGAGGGAGGGGGAAATACCATAAACAAAATACATGCACCCTTGTCATCCTATCGTCAGTTCCTTTACTATACTTTTTGTCATTACTTGTTTTATTTTTTTCGGTATTTTATTTTACTAAGAGTTAAGGCCATTGGGTTATCGCTTGTTTAAACTGAAGCTGCATCTAGTCTTGCAAGCTTCTGCGAAAAATTTGGTGACATGTAATTAAACTGTGATACAAACTGACAGAAGTTTGAAGCTCATTAATAAATTTATTTTCAAATTAACAAGTTTACAACAAATTTATGAATGCGTATCTTTGCAATAAGTAATCCGACCATATTGGAATTTGGCCAAATACTTCCCCATCCATAGTTTCAGAAGGAAGAATCTTCATAATGAATGGTTTTCAAGTTATTTAGTTCACAACATAAACACATGTCAATAGAGCAGTAGTCCCAATGGCGGACATATATGGGTGTTCGGAATGTTAAGAAATGCAGTAGTATACATTACTTTTCTAAACCGTTAAGCATCGAAGCGTAGATTGCGTCAGTAATAAAATAGGAATTAAAAAAAATATAGAATTCCTCGATGTACAGTTTGTTCGGACCCAACGAGTCTCTACAAGTTGCCAAAAATTAAAGCAAAGCGAAAGCTCCTCTGATTATTTCTTTAAAAAATTATACCTCAGTGGCCTTCCTGGATCAAAATTTCTTAGCAGAGATTATGCGGGTGAACCAGATGACCTGCATGGAGGTTGATGTCGTAAAGACGATTAGAATCGGATTACGTATGCTGGCAATTTAGAGGCCGTATTATTGCAGTAAAAATGTTGCTTTTTGTGATATAAAAGAAGTTAGTTTTGAACTGAAGCATTTATTACATTTTAAATGTCATCTTATTTGATAAATCTGCGTGCGGCACCCTTGTTAAGCCCAAGGCTCCACAAGCTTAAAATATCTTCGAACAATTATTTCATGACATCAGAATGTTTTCAGGATCCTTCCACTACCAAAGTTTCAATCTAAAATTCTTTTTCAGAGATTAAAGAAAGTAGCTTCATGGAAATTCCTTACAATAAATTATAATTGTTACATTTCATAAATCAAACCTGAGCTTTTAAATAAAGGCAAGGTTTGCTATACCCTTGGCCAATCTTCTCTATACTCTTTGCTTCCTTTGAAGTGAGTTTTACTTATTATTCTTGACTTCATTTTGCTGCCTTGCGTTTAAATTGCCCAAGAAGAATAGATCTATTATTTGTGGCACATTATGGTCTCTTAAAGATTAATCTATAAAAGTTGACAATCCTTAAATATTGCAAGTAGGATTAAAAACATTTCCCTAGACTTGGTGAAGAAATCCGCTTTGGTGCCAGTGTTTGAGCTCATTTTAATGTTGTAACTATCTATATCATTTTTTCGCGGATTAATTTAACTCCCAATTCGTCCATTATATTTGTAGTTCCAATCCATGTGTAATTAGAAATTTCTTGTATTTCCATATACACAAATCGGCAGTCGTCGACAGCTCTAGTGTTTGGGACGTTGGTACAACCTTAAATGTTGTTAACGCTAAGTGGTTCATCGAGTTGTTCAACAACAGTGTCTTCTATGGTATACACGAAGCGTTGACAACTGGACCACTTTAATTACCGTGTACTTCGCTGAGCTCTTCTCGAACATCCCATGGTCTCCGATCCGATATTATATTTTCTTTTTAAGTATAAATCCCACGAAACCACAACACTTTGGGGTTTAATTCCCGTGGAATAGTCTTGAAATATATGCTTAAAACAACCATGCAAATAAACGTGTTTCTTATTTCCTTACGTTTTCAGTCGAAGGCTGCGAAAAATGAGGAGGACATTACGAAGCCACCGACTCCCGCCTATTCTGGAGAACCCGCATTTCTTACACATGGACAAGGTGACCTCTATTTACCAGAAACTGACTAATAATGTGAGTGCGTCGGTTCTTTACACCGTCGTCATGGTTGTAGATGACGTCATGGTAGTCAGATGACGTCATGGTTGTAGATTGAGAAATGGCAGACAATTGGCAATATGGTAGATACTGGTATCATGTTAGTCAGTTGATAGGTATAGTGTTAGTTGTAGATGTAACACTGAGGACGACCATCTATCGAAAATGTTCATGATGCTAACGTAATGCACCGTTGTTGTGGTAAACTTGTTTGTTTTCTTTTTTTTCTTTTCTTTAAATTTCTTCGCAGATTTAAAAAAAATTACTTTGCATCTCAACCCATATATTTGCATGTGTCACAAGATTAGGTAGCTGAATTAAATATTCAATCTATTGGACGAACGCTGATTTCGTGTCAATAAATTCCTAATTGAAATTGAACGACTAGATATATGTTCGATTGCGTCACATGGCAGAAACCAATTTTTACACATCAAATTTCACAAAGTCTGCGTTCTTGAGAAACGTATGTATGACGCGAAATAAGTGGATTGCATGTGGTAGTTCCCGACTGTCGTATTCACTGTGTTACCAAATATACACAGTGGCATGGTCTTAGTCAACGCCGTCCTATGCATGTTGTACACATGAAATCGTCTTGGTCTTTATATGAATTCCTGTTTTTCATTTCAGAGTTGTCACCCTATTCGACACGTGCGTCGCTATGGTTACCCTCCGTCGTCGGATCACGGATCGAGTGATTACAGTGATCCAGCGTTGTACATACCAGGAGAGCAGCGGTTTGATTCTTCTATAATAACGGGGAGCTTTGTCTACCACACCCCGGGGAATTTACCCGAAGATTTTAATCATAATGTGTCCTACGACAGTTTTAAAAACGATCATCTGACACGAAACGATGGTTTTGTGTACGCTACCAGTACGTTGACGCAACATCCACAGTTTTGACGCCAACCATTTTCACCATCGCAAAGATGCGTTGTAACGTCTTGCTGAATGGATTCGAGTGTTAACAACTTTATGGTGTTTTTTGCTTGCCTTTGTGCTGGCTATTGGAGTGGATGTTTATTTATTTGGATCGGGGACTGGTAAATGTGTCAAACACAGACCTTGCTTGCCAATGGATCCACAACCGCCCTGAAAATGATCAGCCTAACGCATATGATATATATTTAGCCGCAAAGTGCTTCCAGTCCGATGTGTCACGGTTAAAGGTGCAAGTGATCTAATGTTCTTGAAGATGTTGAAGAGACATTTCGGAGTTGAGATAGTAACCATATCTCACGGCGGCTATCTGGCTAATTATCGATGCAACATTCCTTGTCTGAGCATATAGGCCTATGATAAACTCTTGACGTAACGTCACATGTTGAGCGTTATTCATAAACTACTGAAGGGCGCATTCGTAAGATGCGATCATTTGATTAAAACCGTCGCTATCTTGCCTCCATGTCATTACGTATAAACCAGAACGATTATGTGTAGAAATACTCGGTAATTTTCCGTAAATTATGAGGTCATAATCTGTCAATTAACACCTGTATATACACCTGGATTACGTAATGATGTCATGCAGATACAGATTAATGTAATTCTTTCTAAAAGTTACTGGCAAATTTAATTACTCTTAAATCAACGATTTCTTCCGTTTTGTTTACCCACATAACACATTTAAACAATTTAAAGCTGCTGGATGTTTCCGCTATTGTAGCGAAAAGTAAAGACCCGTCACGTGAATTCCAAGTAAGAACGTGATCGCGCGGGTCCTCAAAGTTGCAGTGTATATGTTGAAAACTATAGATGGTATACTTGGTGGTTACATGGTCAACTGTTTCGTTTTGTTTTCTCGACCAAATAAAATGTCGCAAATACGGGGATTCCCCTCCAGTCCTAATTATAAATGGTACCGTGAGAATACACTTTTAGCTAGTTTAAATGTTGACAGTCCCCTCAAAGTGGTCCTGTGTCCGACTAAAAGCAGGGCCGATAATTCCAGGTGCTTCATCCCCTTCATGTCGCGCATTAAGTATATCATCTAGCTCTTTATATAAGTGAAATACCCTTGAGAACAACGTTAAACCCCAATCAAACAAACACGCTCTTTAACACAGACTAAAACCCTATCCCATGTAGGGAAGACGGCGACGGTTTTAATAAAACAACTCAAAAACAGGCATGGTAGCACTAGACCGCAATGCAAACGTCTATGTGTCTTTCTAGTGAAGAAATATAATTATAATTAAGGCCTGACAATAACGAACCAGCTTTTTTGTAAAATATCATCTTTCACAATACGTCGAATTAAAAAAATATGTATAAACAAATAATAACAATTACAAAAAGTACAATTATTTTGATTTTTAACAGGAAATAGACCGTAGTAAATTCTACACGGATCGTTATAGAAATAGCGTTTTTTGTCAGGACCAAAATCGTATCTTGTGACATTAACAACTACTGTATTCGTGCACATTTATAAATGTTGTACCATTACACAATTTTTGGTTGCAATTTTCTATCCAAAACAGTTTAATCGATTGAATTTTATACAAAATTAGTTTAAATTCTGACCCCTAAATTGGCTGTATACGGCCTCTAAATTGCTGTGTCAATATTGGCCTATGATTATTGACAGTCTAGCTTTTATATTCCAGTATTGAACACAAAATATATATTGCATATTTTAAGCTGTTTGACTGCACAATGAAGGAGACAAGTTTTTGTGAACACAAAAGGCTCAACTGTAGAATTAGATATAATAGACCATTCATTGTAGACAGAATGTCTATCACATTAGTTAGATAAAGAACGCTGTGATTTTGTAGAAAAATTCGCCGTATCTTCGGCAGCCATGCACCGCTATATCGCCTCGTGTTTCGTATTAATTCAACACTCGTTACCTTTTTTTCTGAATCACTCTTACATGATGTTAAATCCTACAGCACATCCCGACAATTTCTTCGACTGGAAAATAAGAACAGGAGAAATCCCGAGCAGCTGTCGATTCTTAAGAAATATTCTTCGATCGTCGACCGCAAAAGGCACGAGGCGATTCTTTTTTTTCTCTAAGAAAATCAGCTGAAGGTGCTTCTCAGAGTAAAGCATTAGCATTTTTGATTTTGCCGTGGATAAGCCAATATGGCTGTCAGGACCGTCTAGGATGGTCGCAGCAAGAATGAAATTGTGAATAATACCGGCGATTAGTGATGGCTGAAGAAATACTTAAAAGCGAATACTAGTATTTAGATTAATCGACTAAAGTTTCTGATGTTTGCTTTTAAAAATATCTAAACCTGCTGTATTTTGGAAAACAGTCAAGATCTGCAGCGGAAAGTGCTATTCCCGCAGATCCAGCGTGAGAGCTGATCGCAACCTACACGGCGGAGGAAAACAGTATCTGGACTCGGAAACCGACTTTAACAAATTTCACCAATATTGAACAATTAAATATCTATCAGTTAAGTTTACTATCGTCTCCATCAACTTATCATCCATATTTCATTTCCACCTAAATAATTTCAACAAATCGTGCTAGACAATACAGGAGGATTCGGGAATCAGAAAATTTCTGGATTTATGGAATCAGAAAATTTCTGGATTTCTTCTCACAAAGAGAACAAGCTGTTTGTCGTAGGACTAATAATAAAGAGCATTTTTTATCGTTGGAACAAACTTATTTATTTCAAAAATTGCTTTGGCAACTGTCAAAGCAATCTCTTTGGAGTTTGCTAGTGCTTATTTACGATTTAAACACGTGTATTCATATTTGCTGCATTCGGACGTCATCAAATTTAGAACGAGAATCTCGCTAGAATAAACTGATCGGATATGCTGAAGTACGTTTAGGCGTAAGGGGAATAACTCTGTTCATTTTACCCTGAAAACAAAAAACCTAACACCTTAAGGAACAAATTGAAGATTCTTTCTCTAATAAAGAAGCAGCGGTATTATCCACAAATTTAAATGAAGCGAAGACGTAATTTGTCTCGGGGACAAGGATTATTCCAAATACATTCATGAAATATCCGTACAGTTTAAGATGAATTTCTTTATTAAAGCGCCCTGGAATTGTTTCTAACTTTTTAAAGTTTTTTTTACACCAAAGTAGCCTACATGTCTCACCAAAATGTGAAAGTTTTGTGTTTCTACTTCAAACGTAAACGAGGCCTATACAATGCAAGAATTTAATTCTTGCTTTAAAACAATTGTGCTAAAATATATTTATCCATGTAAACATTGTGCTATTGTATAGATGGTAGTTCCTCTTTAAAAGAGTCTTCGACGATGTAAAGTGTTTGTATATAAATTTAAAGTGATTATTTACATATCCAGTCTTCGTTTATTTTGTGTAATTAAATCAGTATGGTATAAATATATGTATATTGAGGCTACAGCAATACAGATATACGTTATAACAAAAGTTAAATGTTGTCCTGTGTTATTCAATCGAGTGACTTGCTTTCCAGGGTGTTCCTGTGTTTAGTTTGTATGTTTGATTCGGTTTTAACGTCGTACTCAAGGGTATTACACTTGAGTGGAGAGTTAGTTTGATACTGTTTAACGTAAGCATGGTTTAACTTTGGCGTACACATAATGTGAAGCGCATTGGAATAATATAAAATATTCGTCCTGCAAATCTCCGTTATTTATCTAGACAAATGTTTATGTAAGCCATATGCCTCCCAGATAACTGCAGACAAAACCTAGTGCCGGAGCATCATGATCCAGTATGTAGTTTCGTCCAGTATAAACGTTTTAAATCGAAACCCAGCTCATCGAGGGTCACCTCGATTAAAAACGTTTTGGGGGTCAAAGGGCCACGCATTCCAAAATAGAATCGATTCTACTTCCGACGTCGAGAAATTGACTCTAAGACACACCCGGGTCATCTAGTTTTGAGCTCCTTTCATTTGCTGATCCGTGGCAAATGTCGTCCCAAATATTGGCGGAAATTAATGCGTGATTGTCTGCAATAGTTGTCTTTGTCTCGTTCGCTATAGAAATGCGATTGAGTTTGTTTGTGGTTTAACGTCGCACTCAAGGGTATTTCACTTACGTGACGTCGGATTGTCCACTTCACACTGTTTCTAGCCTAATTACGGTGGAAAACCGAGAAGAAACCTCGTTAAAACCACCCCCGCGATTGCCGGAGCCACATCGTGTAACTCACTCATACACCTGAGGGTCGACAAGAATACGATTGAGAGTCACGTTGAACAACGACTGGAGGATATTTTGTGGTGATTCTACCGCTACTGTAAGATTTAACTACAAAAATCAATATTTTTTAATAAAAAAAGGAAATGTCATGGAATTTTTTTCTATTGGTACTATATTGATATCCTAGTGTACGAAGATATCAAATGTATGCCAAAGTTTGGAAACTGCGATAATAACGGCTATATAAAATTAATGATTATAATCTAACCTGAACCGTTTGGTGTGTTTGGATGTTTCATCATCAAATGTTTGTCATCGCTGCAATCCTGTTTCTCCTAACGTAAATCCTGCGTCGAGGAGGATTTTAGATAAAGTTATTTTAATCAAATGACAGATTGCCAGTCCAATTTGTAAAGGAAACCAGGTATAGGCGTCACATTTTGTAACCATCAAGACTGGGAACTTTGGGATAAACTCGCACCATTACTATCTCACTAGGAAGTGACGAAGGGGCGCTACTTTTACAAGTATAAAGTTTGAAAATGTGCTATGCAGCTCAAAATAAAATTGAAAATTTGTGTTCATTTTAAAAGGATTAAACTTGTTAGTATTTTTATCATTTGTTCGGTTTGGGTGACTGGTATCTTTAGACAGTTAATTGGATTGATGTACAGATGATATCAAAGCATAGTCCCGGTGTATTTATACAGCTGTAATTTGTCTTGCTACGACCGCACAATTTACGCCGTTTTAGCGGATATCAGTATATTGAGATATTCAAAATGGTTCTAGGTTTATATGACCAAGCCGGCTGTACGTAAGGCATGGTGGTTAGCCCGCTTCCGGTTTTGATCAAATGTGACATAGCAAGCTGCCGGTTAAGCGTAAGGGATTAAACTCCCTTTTTAACCAAAGAGGGGCCCCAAATTCAAGCCTCAGTTTTTATAAGAATGTATACTTCCGTGGATTGAACCAAATAGTTTACCATATACGTATATATATATTATACAAATGAATTTAAA
Organism: Mopalia kennerleyi; assembly: GCA_034783855.1. NCBI lineage: Eukaryota > Metazoa > Mollusca > Polyplacophora > Chitonida > Mopaliidae > Mopalia > Mopalia kennerleyi. The sequence continues at coordinate 11,737 of JAVFBX010130724.1, forward strand.
TCAATCAATTGTATAAGACAGTTACATACAATAAGAAAATCATGACGAAATGTACAATAAGTAAACTAAACTCTTTTAAGAAATTCAAATCCTTTTATTGCAAAGACAATTGTTAATATATTGCAGCAATATAATTAAAAGAGCACAATTGTAGCGAAAAAACTGTTAGAGCACAGGCAGGCTTATATAATAGGATTACTTTGTTTGTGTTTTTCTCAAATTCGCGGGTGTTGATTCGGGTCAGTCATACGAAACGAACGCTTCGAAATTTGCGTATCAACATTTTGTCAACTAAACTTTAGAAGGACATGACAATAAGAAAGGCTCAAATTTTAAGCAAACAGTTTTACATAGAGATCTGATCTTACCTTATATGGCCGTGGTAGTTTTGGTTGAGTGTACCTGAGTATGACACAGGACAAGGCAGTTAGACCGTAAAATATCCAGGCAGTGAAACTAAAGAAACTGATAATGCTGCCTAGGTTGCCCAACGCCACAACTAAGAAAATTGCAATACTGACCTATAACAAAAATACTGTTAATTTTAGAGAAGAAAAAACTATATGCCTCCAACGGTGATATAGCGTTGGATAAAATATATGGTGGATGGGTTGGTTGGCTGTTTGGTTGGTTGGTTGGTTGGTTGGTTGGTTGGTTGGTTGGTCTGGTGTGTGGTTGGATGAATGGGTTGGTAGGTGGATGGGTGAGTGCCTTTGTTGGTTGGTTGGTTGGGTTGGTGGATGGGTGGCTGAGTTGGTTGGTTTGGTCACACTTTGGTGTGTAGTTGGTTTGGTGTGTAGTTGATTGGGTTGGTGAGCGGGTGAGTTGGTTTGTTGAGTAGATGGTTTGGTGTGTGGTTGGATAGGCTTGTTGGTTGGTGGTTGGGCTGATGTGGTTGGTAAGTTTGGTCAGTTGGATTTTTGGATTGGTTAGGTTAATATGTTGGTTAGTGGTGGGTTTGTTGGTTAGTTAGTTAATAAAAACATTATATATATTATTATTATTTATATACTAGTTATGCCACATTTATATGATGACCATGACTAATTTAGTTACTTGCTAGTCCCTATCTATACATACTTTTGTTAGCGGTCAACTTAGCAAGTAACTAGCCTTAGCATGCTTTCATGAAATCGGCCCCTGGACGATAATTCTGATAATTCACTTCTCTTCCGGATACCTTTTACATTCTTTCTAGTTTTTGCCTAAACTTTATAAGAATCGTCACTTAACTGTAAACATAAGCGCCGGCATCGGTGTCAGTTTTTTAGCATGGATAAAAGAGAGAAACGTAGGCATGTGACCTTCTCTGGCAGCTACATAACACAACCTAAGAAAAACAAAACAGAAAAAAATGTCAAAACATTATTTGTTGCCAAATGACAGTTTCTTCAAGCCATATTTCATCTCTATTTAGGAGAGTCTATATTAATAACAACCATCACTCGCCATCGTATTCTCGCGGACGAGACTTATGCAATATTTGGTGAGACGTTTGCACATATCAGCAAGTAAAAGTGGTGCAAAACATGACGACCTGGGTGTACCTTCGAGTCAATGTCTCGACGCAGGAAGTAGAATCGATTATATTTTAGAATGCTATAACTCGGTCAGCACAGAACTTGCCACACGTCCGCGCATTACTGGACTCTTTTCCTAGCTGCACAGATAGATCTCTGAGGTGACTGGGAGCAATTTTATTACGTGCCGGATAGCTTGCGACAAAGGACTTCGCGGGTATACTGTGAGTACTACGTTAAACCCCAATAAAACAAAAAAAACATTTCCTTTTTTTATCTAAGAATATTTTTCATGTAGAAAAAAGGTGGCCTGGGACAGTCATATAAATAAAATGTACTCCCGCTGACATCGTCGACAGTACTGTTGATGAAGTATATCCTCCAGAGTTACTTCCCATCTCCAGAGTGGTCCAATAACTTGGAGATATGCGTGAAAGGTCGGCGGGGGGGGTTCAGACATGAACTGGCCTTGTATTCTGTGCAACTTCCTGTTGCCCTGGTTAACGCAGATCCAAGGAGCAACAAGACGTCGATCTGTTGTGGGGCTTTGTTTCTGCATACTGTGCTTGTCCTGCCATTGTTTGTTGCCAATGATTTCAAGTACGCTATTCTGTTTGGAGGACATGTCGTGATGTGGGTGAAATAACCTTAAGTACGATGTAAAACCCTAATCTAACAACCTGGCTTTTGAATGTCAATCTGGTTGGAACCTAGCAAAGCTTTTCTCTACATATATTTATAATATAACTTGCAGAAAATGTTGCTAGATTTTCAAAAGCTCTAAATAGATGTGATTTGCTGGCCAAATCTACATTGTATACTATTGATAATGGTCTCTGGGTGTTTATCTAGAATGTGATACTATGCCAAATCGTTGCCATTGCGTTAGGGTTCGTTTGGTTAAATGTGGATTAACGCCATATTCCTAAGGTTTCAGTGCGTAAAGAAGTATGGCTGTTTTTTTACCGTATTACCACATTATAGAACTGGCATAATATATACGTGGAATCAGTATAACACGTAAACCATTAATCCAAATAATAATTAAAATGTACCATACAAATAGGTCTATGTGAACAAACTTACCGGCCGCTGGAAAAAAGACATCCATTTGCTGCACCAAAACACGACATAACGACAAAGACTGGCATAACCCATGCCATTACACCAAGCATTCGTTCGCCCCATAACTAAACAAAAACATATTGCCATAATGGGTTTATAAGTTGACACTTCCCATCTTGTTCACTTAATTTGTTTGTTTGTTTCATTTATAGTTATGTAAGAGTAAGAGGCCATAGCCGAACAATACGAAGTGTTAAGAGCGTTCAGATATATATGTTCACATAACGCAAATCAGTCTTACTCTGAGCCTATAAGCCCCCACCCCCTCCCACCCCTTCCAACACATATGTACATGTAGACTTTTTTAAAGAAACTGAGTTAACATATGCACATATAAGCCCAAATCCATGAGAGGAAAAATCGCACAAACCCAGTATATTAATCTTTAATTATTAACACATATCTCTGAGAGCGGCTCCACGGACCGCCTTACAGCCGACCACAATCTAGGCCATACAGAGCCAAACCAGTTTAGTACTATTTTGAAGGTTTTGATTCATTGTGTAAAATGAAACGCTCAAAAACAATAGATGTATAAATAAAGCTTTTAATCCAACGAATTTATATAAGTGAGATCGAAGATGCACAGGGCGAGTATGTACAGTTCGTACATATATAGAACTCGTAAACCATCAAAAGGAGCAACCCGATAAGAGTTACCTCCCCTTTCAAAAAGCTTTCTTTCCATGCCAATAAAAGCGCTATACAGTCAACCGTTTTTCTTTTATAGCTTATCCCGTTTAATAGTCACTTTAGTTGACCACTATCAGATTAAATGTTTAAATAGAGCGTGGACATTTCATTTTTGTTTTTTTTGCCTGTCAAAGTTATTTCTCTTCGCTCACGTGAAAGCCTTCTCCAGTAAGCAGACGTCTATCCGTCACGTGAAAGTGTTCTCTTGGAAAGCAGAGACTGTCCCTACTTTGATAGATAGGTGGAGTTACAAAGAATCCAGTTTGCTAATGTTTACCCATGATAAAATAGACCCAAAACACTGGAGGGAATATATTCCGTATAACAAAACAAGTAAGGCATGTTTGCAAATCCGCGCTTCATGGACATAAAATATATCGAACCAAAAAAACAAACATGAAGCTCGATTCTCAAACATACACTACTAGTATTTTTATATCGTTCCATATAAACTCGAAAATTTAAAAAAAACAATCCGCAATTCATTTAATTAATTTAAGCCCGATGTATCTACTCACCACAGCAACAGCATTAGACATGATTATCTCCTCCTTGGAGATTACGGCGAAATAACCGATATTTGCT
>JAVFBX010130835.1:0-15655 GCA_034783855.1 Mopalia kennerleyi
TCCTGGCGTCATCACAGACATGTCAATTGCCCGTGGCGCCAAGCTTGTTTGTTTGATGTGTAAACGCCTTTTTGATTGGCCTACGTGTTTCTACCATAGTCCAATGAAATTTTGTGCCACGCTTTTTCATTGAGTTACAGCAAGGCATAGTACTGTGTATAAGTCTCGTCTTACACATGTACTTGCCCTTGCGTAGGAAGATGATCATAGAGGGATAAGGCCTGATCTATAATAAGCAACAAGTTAAAAGGCTTTGTTTTATGACCCAACTTACAACTATGTTTTTAATCCAACATTTACAGATTGGTTTGATCTTAGTCCTTTGGAAATGTCACCATTTAGACAGCGAATGGGGCCTGATCTAGAAAATATTGCGCATATATCATTTTCGTGTCCTCTGCATTGGCTGTTCCAAAGCCCAGGCTTCTTTTTATATTCAAGTTCAAAAGTTGTCGGAAGCCTTTCCACTCCTTTTCGGCAGAGGCTGTATTTGATGAGATAGTGGATGGTGACGAAAAGTACTTCTTCATGAACATGTACACTGATCGATCGAAGACTAAATGTGACAGTTGCAGAGTGTGACATAGGTCTGTCTCAAGACTTCTATATTATCAGCTGAAGCCAAGACTATCTCACTGGTCGTAAAGCATTTTTCCAAGCATCACCTTACAGAAAGCCGTTGTATGCAGAGATTGACTACCATTTGGGTATCCCTGAAAACATAGTTGCTAACAGGGAAGTCATCGCAGTTCTCAACAAGACCATTTCCATATTTAACATGTGTAATAAAGAACACAAGCAAATAGAAGGGATTTTGAAGGGATTATGGGACTGGGACGCACTGTTTGAACTTCGTGACATACAGCCTTTGAGGTCAAAAATTGTAATTCCAGTGGAGTTTATCGAAAGAACCAGGGGGTTTTAACACGATGTCCTATAGACCACATTCGCCTATAGATGGAATAAAAGATCCTCCGATATGTGTCATTTGTGGTGGCGATGAACATATCGCGCACATATTGGTTGACTGTTTGGATTATCACTTTTAGGACATAGTTTCTCGAAGCAACTTTTTTACATCATTGATGGCGAAGCTGTCGTCCTAAAAGTCGGTGTGTATAATTTTGTTTTACAAGATGGTAAGTTAATTTAAAAATTAAAAAATAAATCTACACTTCACATAATTTTCAGATATTTTTGTTATAACCTTTTTAAACAGTTCTGTATGTTCTTTTAAATTTAATGTTATAAAGAGTGCAGATAATTGGCATGCTGGTAACCCAAATGTAGTAATTCCCAACACAGCGTGGCACAGCGAGGCGTGAATCGTTACTAAGTCAATCGTTCGTAATGGGGAAGAAAGAAGAATGGTGGTCAAGAAAATCCTTAAATCAAGGAAATTACTCCCGGACATTAAAATAAAACGGCCATTTTTTAATTAAAAATCAGCACAAGTTCATTATAAGGACAGTGGAGGGAAACACAAAGCTATAAACCTACTTTTCTAACCATACCTTAATGATTAAATATATTTTATGTTTAAAATACAACCCCCAGCTAATCAGTAACACAAACAAGTTAATTTTAACTCTTCCGTCCTGGTTTTACAAAGCAGTATAATAAAATCGATTCTGTTTATACCAATATAAGTCCTAAACTTAATCTGAGATCAATATGATCCATCTTCTCTGTTATAGGGCGATAAGACTCGAGCAGACAGACAATCTCCTGTTCTGTTGTCGTCAAATTACGACATTTCACGTTATTTTTCATTTATCATGATTAATATGTGTCAGTTAGTTGATTAATGTTAAAAACGTAATTGTATCCAGCAAACATCTGCCATGTGTTAAATAAGATGATATTTGTAAAGTACATATATTGTCATGAAGTATCCTTTATTGTTAGCTATGTCGCTTTTGATATTTGATAGTTGATATATATTTAAATTTAAATATGGTAATAATGTACTTTCATAGTAAAGCGATTTGATATCTGTTATTTTTGTGCTACCATATATTTGTCTGTTTTATGCTCATAACAGCTGATTCTGTACTTGGCGGGAAAGCCTGATAACACACACCATGGTCAGGCTAGTTTGGTTCTTTTTGATATGCTAAGAAGGCTGGTGCATTGTTGCAGTGTTGTTGGGGGTGGCTTCCTTTACCCATTAGGCTGAAACGCTGTCATGTGAGTGAAAAAAAGGAAGTACGGCGTTAAACCCCAATCAAAAGAACAGCCAAACAAACCAAAAGCTGTAGTGCATGCTTTCCTATGGTTAATTAGCCGATTAAACAGTAATAATAAAAGTGACCGTATGTTGACAAGAAATACGGTAATTTGATTGGCTGAATGTATTCATCCATATCCAAATAAACTCAAAATAGTTTTGCTCCGCCCACTTGAACCGGACTTTTCTGGTTTATTTATTGTGCATTGAAAAGCTAACGTTATATACAGCGTGGCATTAAAATTAATAGTTAAACAACTGTCCCAGTATTTATAAATATACTTTGAATTATATATGTATTTGATCTGTGCCAAATAGATAACATCTCCTGTGTCATTTAAATAACTAAATACTCCAGAGACGAAGAAAGTTTTATTTCATCTGTCCTATTCCAGACGCCAGGATCTCCGGTCGAGTCAATATAATGTAAAGAAATTACTTTCGACCACATCAGAATCGCTTATAAAGCAACTGTTTTTGTCGTTTTATCGATTACTTGTGTACTTTTAATTAATTTTGCAAGACTTTATATATGCTGTTCTCATTAATCAAGGACAGCACAGGCTTTTCGAGGCCAATCAAAGAAAGTTAATGTTTTCGTTGATACCTTCTGGCATTTTGATGTTGTTTGCTCTTTAGTTACGTACACAGTTTCTTCCAAACACTTCTTGTTTCTAGATACTTTCGTTAATAACGAAAGCTTTTAGGGATTCGCAACTGGAACATTCCTGCGGTTAGAAAGTATTATAAGCGGATATATTGCTATTTCAGGCATATATGACATATGAAACTATCTGCTTATTAGTCTTGGGAGGACTTTGTGGGCAATTGGAAAGACATTTACAATTTATAGTTGCAAAGGATAAAAATTACCCTACTAAACAATATATAAACCAACCTAGCCGTCTCTATGTTGATATCCTGCATATTGGGTGTGTGTGTGTTGACGTACAACAATGACTATTTGTCAGAAAGAACACAAAGAAAATAAATAAAAACGGTACGTTTTTTCTCGCTCGCTCTCTCTTCCTTCTTGTTAGCCTTGATGCAATAGGTAGACGATTTAAAGTATGTAACAGGCTTTAGTGGGTTTAAAAGTAACTAAAAATGAAGTAAAGCCACAAGTTATAGAATAATTGCTACTCAGACAAAAACAATATATTTTCGTCCTATTTTTAACTAGCTTGTCTTCATGTTGTCTTCTCATCGTGTTCTCAACAGCATCAATATTGACTGCGAGAAAACAATTACATAGAAGGAAAAGTCAACTATCAAATCACGACAGAGAACAGCTGAACTCAATAACTCAGAGAAGCTAATTATAGGTAAAGTATAAACATCTCGTAACAACCTGTTTCCTCAATCCATTTTCCCGCGTTACAAATCTGAGGCTCTTTAGCAAAAAGATTGGTTGTTTGATATGGGTTTAACGCCGTAAAGGTGAATTCACTCAGATGACGGCGTGCCAGCCCAATGGGTGAAGAAAACATTCCCGACACCACTAGCAACAAAAACATCACGGAATAAAAACAGGGCAATACAAAGGCACCACAAACAGATCGGCTTCCTGTTCCTCTTGAGCTCTGAAAGCACCAGGGTAACATATAGCTCCTTCCGCTATAGCAAAACGAATGATAACATGAATAATTTTGGGATAATAAATAAAGTCAGAAATCCGTTCGTTCTGAGCAAGTTTGAGAATGGGGCATTATTCAAATACAGCATCTTTGAAAATGGAACACCATGGTATATCAGACCGAGATATATCCGACCTTCTTTATTGACCGACCAATCAAAACTCTGACATACTATTGTGTATAGTTTCTGACCACAGTAAAATCAGGATTGTTGGACTTACCTCTAAGACCGATTATGCCCCTGAACCCACTTTATAAGCAATTCATGCCAAATATAGACTGCACAACTCGAATCGTGTGTGCCACATTCCACTGTGTCTCGTGCTTCCTGTTCGTTTCTGGTTTAAAACCAAGGTGTATGTCTAAGTTATAAAGCAGACATTGTAGCTAGTACAAGGATTATTTGACAGTCTGAATACTTCTTCACGGAGGGGCCAATATGTCTGAACAGATGTCATAGTAGTAACACTGCACGCAGTTGTTTAATTGGAACAATGTTTCTAACAAATTTCGAAGACTACATGGTAAAATCGGAAGGAAGATGTGTAATCGAAATGTCCTTTATTTTATATCAACTACATTATAACAATATATTTTTAGGATTAGAATACACTGTGCGACCGATATTGTCTTGTTATTGACTAATGATACATCCGTGGTGTTCAAGAAGAGTGACAATCCAACTTCTTTCATATAACCATGTCGACATACAGACTTCTTTTCGATCAACTTATGTTGTTAGTAGCCTCTGGCAAACCACGTGTGTAATATTATTTTAATTAATTTGTTCAAGGCGTACGAGCTAGAAAGAAGAATGATTTTCAACACAAGACTTTATTCACGATATAAATCTTGAGCATCAGAAGAAAACAGCCATTTTTATTTTTAAAAAGTACAACAATATACAGATTATTATCTTCACTACATTGGCCAAAAGCAGCTAACCGTACAATTTGCAATTATTATATTTTTACAGCACAATTCGCAACAAATATTAAAGCTATTTTGCATTTTTTAAACTGATATAATGCGTCCGGGATATTCCTAACGATGTATTTTACAAGGAGTATCTCGGTCGATATTATCCATCATCTTTATTAAACGGAGATACGATTCGCACAGCCAGACAGTCTCTTGTTCCGTTGCTATGTTACGCAATTTCACCTGTAATACATAATTTATCCCAGTTAGCTGATTAATCTTTAACGATAACTTTATCTCGCAAACATCTGCTACGTGTTGAACAATATAAGTTCCAATCTAATGATTACCAAACGACAAAGCTCTTTTGTCCAAATGTCTGGGATGATGGCAATGGATTTTGATCCGTTTTTTCTATACGTTTTTTAAAATAGGCTATTATGACCTTTGCGTAAATCGAATATATCAACTCAGTAGGAATAGAAGCAGATGAAAAAAATGAAGTTTATTTTCGTCAAATTTCAGATTTCTTAAGAGGCTAGTGGAATAAAATAAACGTTTTATAGATATTTGTGACTTGTTATAGATTCTTAAATTTGAGAAATTAGTTCCTTCCAAAACAAACTCATCAAATAATGGTTGCAAACGAGTATTCTTTTCAGAAACACCAGCGTTTGGAGCACGAACGAGATTTAAGAATATAGAAGTGGACGTTAGAATTTATTGGAAGCCTAAACATATTGGCGCTTCAAATTACTTTAAAACTTCTGATCTAATACGTCTGTTGACAGTGATGTTGTTGGAGTGGCCGCTTGTTTAATGCAGTCAATCTTCAGCGGGTCAAAATAATGATATTTTATGTACAATACCGTGACTGTGCTTAGATTAATAGTTTTAAAAGAAAATCAACAAGAGCTAAAGTGAGTCGCAATATACGCCCGAAGAAATTTTGCCACATGGAATATTAAAATCAAGTTTGAAAAGAATCCACCAAATGACCGCATGTCTATACAAGAATACACCAAACAAAATCCCACACGTCATCTTGAGACGTGGAATATCTGAACTGGGTTGCCACCAGGTGGCGCAACCTCTAGTCCAATATACACCAAAACAAATCACAACGAAGTCTTGTCACATGGGGCAATGATATAAAGTTTGAATCAAATTCAACAAGGTGTTTTCAAATTAACAAATAGAAACGAAATTTGGACTTTGCTACCAGGTGGCACAACCTGTTGTCCGACACACACCAAACTCAATCCCAAGTGGCGTCTTGTCATATGGAACAATCCTCCTAAGATTGATTCGAATTGCACAATAAGTTTTGAAATGAACATAGAGAAACGAACGTTAGACTTTGCCACCAGGTGGCGCCACCGGTTCTTCGACATACACCAAAATCAATCCCAAGCGACATCTTGTCACATGGAGCACACATACTAAATTTGATTTGAATCCAATCACCGGTTTTCCTAATACGTCCCATCAAATGTCGGGCGTATAAAACAATGTAAAGAAATAACCCATGCTTCAAGATCTATTGTGTGTTGAGTTCAAACTGTTTTTATAAGTTGTTCTTTGGGCCCTTAGCCAATTTGTCGTTTAACGATGTCAAGTTTTAACAGCACATGCACAGTCAAACCAAAAAGTGTCCTTCTGAGAATTGGCTTTGTGCATATTGGTTGTATTCACTAACCTGGTTATGTCTGCTGTCAAGGGTTGTTTGATGTCGAGAAACAATAACGATTCATCAGGCAGAAATAAAATTGATAGCTTTTTCTTCTTCTTTCTCTTTAGCCTTACATAACATGATCGATGTTTTAAATCATGTAACAGGCATAAGAACTGTTGAATTGGGAGCGCATTAAAACAGAAGACAGGCCGTAATTTATAAAGTGAATTTAACTATAAAACGATAATTAGCGTGTGTCATTCTTGTCAGGTCAGGAAATGTCGAATGCAGTAACCAGTTGTACGCCAAACAAAGACCTATGCAAACCAATACAAATATGTCCGTCGTATTTCCAACCAGTTAACCTGCATGTTACATTTCCATCATGTTTATGGGCATCTATATTCACTGAGGGAAATCGTTGTCTTAGAGGAAAAACTGAAGTATCAATGAGACGCGAGAGATGTCAAATTACAATCGACAACATCTGAACCATGGCAAGAGAAACCAATTATCAGTAAAAACATAGACACCTCGTGAATTGCTTTTTGATACAACATGCGATCGCTTTGTCTTCTTCACATTACAGTTCAAACTGTAGCATCAAGACTGGTGGATTTTTTACTACAAGAGCAAGATGAAACAAAAGCCAAGTTATGTTGGAGCATGATCCGACCAATTGCACGGACCTAGACTGAATGGTCTTATAACGGCAGTTTGTGGAAAGACCGTTAAATCTTGCCTGATTAATTAACTATTTATTGCTGTTCAAATGCAATTAATAATTTACAAAAATAAACCTCTACCAGACCGGGGGTTGGGGTGGGGAGGTAATGACGATCCTTTTAAGCTAAGATTAATGTTATGTGTAGTAATACCACTGAGGTCATTGTCAAGGGACTACCTTTTACAGAAACAAGAAAATTTGTATTGACAAATTGATACGGTAATGTTAAGAGCAATATTGTGTGTTGTTTAACTCTCCCCAATAGTTTTCGGATTGAAGCGATAATACTTTTTTCCCAGCCCACTTTTTCGATCCAAAAAATATTTTGCGATATATTACAATCGACAATATCTGAACCATGGCAAGAGAAACCAATTATCAGCAAAAACATAGACACCGCGTGAAATGCTTTTTAATACAACAGGTGATCTATTTGCCTTCTTCACGCAAGGGTTCAAACTGTAGCATCAATACTCGTGGTTTTGTTACTTCAAGAACAAGAGAAAACCAAAACATGTTATGTTGGATCATGATCCTAGCAATTGCACGGAGACCGACTTAGATTGAATGTTCTTATAAATGCAGTTTTTTGAAAGACCGTTTAATGTTGCCTGAATAATTACTTATTTATTGCTGTCCAAATGCAATTGATAATTTACTCAAATAAACCTATACTAGACCGGGGATTGCGGGTGGGGAGGTAATGTGATTGCCTTTAAGCCAAGATTAAAGTTATGTGTAGTTATTCAACTGATGTCATTGTCAGTAGACTATTTTGTGTTACAGAAAGAGGAAAGTTTGGATTGTTGATACGGTAAGATTAAACACAATATTGTGTGTTGCTCATTTTCCCTAAAAGTCTTTGGATTGAATCGATACTACTTATTTTTCCTAGCCCACTTTTTCGAGCTAAATGTGATACAACATTAACATATATTTTTTCGTGATACACGCAATTGCTTTACTGAGCCCATTCACTTCAGAACAAAGACGAACACAATGAAAATTCGCAGCATGTCAATCACACGGTTGCCTTCAAATGAAACACGAGAAAAAAGGTTTACTTACAAAATTCAATCAGAGAATAAAGGGTAATTAAATGTAAAACATGTTGAAAGACACGCTGTTCAGATTGACATTTAAAAAGTTAAATTGTTATCTTTAATAAATGAAATAACTGCTCGTTCACAATTTTAATAATGCCATGTAGCACAGCAGTGTTGTCTGCATTGTGGTTAGAACTTTTTTTAACCTGACAACGGATGTCGGCTTTGCCCTGTAAGATTAACCTGTCAAGACAAAGTAATGCAGCGGTCATACATAGGGGGTTGTCGACATCTTGTACGTATCGACTGTTCGATTCGAGAGTTTGGTTTACCGACCTAAAGTGACAGACGTTAAATTTTACAAATGAAGTATAGAATAATAATCAAAATTAAAATGAAAATAGTTGCCAGTTTTATCCTTAATCCGCAAAATTAATCGTTACCACCAAAGGAAAACAGTCATCTTAATTAAAAAACGAACAACATAATACCGTTAATGATCTTGGCAGGGGACCAAAGCACCTTACTGTGTTTAGCATTTCCTGACCAGACCTAGCTAATCAAGATTATTCTATTTTTACAGCACAATCCACAGCTAATAGGTTAATTTCAACTCACACTTCCTGTTTCTAGAAAGTGATATTATACTCTCTGTGATATCCTATCAATGTATTTCACAAAAGACCATATGGGTCGACATTATCCATCATCTCTGTTATACGGAGATACGATTCGCACAGCCAGACAGTCTCTGGTTATGTTGTTATCATGTTACGAAATTTCAACAGTGTAATAAGCATAAGTCATGAATAATATAGCCCAGTTAGTTGATTAATCTTTAACGATAACTCTATCTGGCAAACATCTGTTAGGTGTTGGACAATATAAGTTCCAATCTAATGATTACCAAACGACAAAGCTCTATTGCCCAAATGTCTGTGATGCTGGCAATGGCTTTTGATCATCGCCACATTGAACAGTTATGTCTTTATTTTCTATACGTTTTTAAGAATAGGCTAATATGACCTTTGCATTAATATAATATATCAACTGACTAAGAACAGAAGCTAATGAAAAAAATGAAGTTTATTTTCGTCAAATTTCAGATTTCATAAAGAGGCTAGTGAAAGAAAATAAATGTTTTGTAGATCTTAGTGACTTGTTACAGATACTACAATTTTCGCAATGAGTTCCTTCAAAAAACAAATCACCAAATAATGGTTGCAAACGAGTATCCTTTTTAAAAAAACGCCAGCTTTTGGAGTACGAATGAGATTTAAGAATATATAACTGGAGGTTATAAATTATTGAAAGCCAATACATCGTGTTGCTTCAAACCACTTTAACACTGCTCATCTGATACGTCTGTTGACAATGTTGGAGTTGCCACTGTTTTACTACAGTCAATCTTCAGCGGAACAAAATCAGGGTATTCTATGTAGAAAACCGTGATGATTGTAAAATTATTACTCTTAAAACAAAAAGAAAAAAATGCCAAGAAATAACTCATGCTTCAAGATCTATTGTGTGTTGAGTTTGGACTGTGTTTATAAGTTATTCTTTGGATCCTTGTCCCTTTATCGTTTAACGATGTCAAGTCTCAAAAGCACAAGAGCAGTCAAACCAAAAAGTGCCTTCTGGGAATTGACTTTGTGGATAGCGGTTGTGTTCAATAACGTGATTACGTCTGCTGTCAAGGACTGTTTGATGTCGAGAAACAATAACGATTCATCAGACAGAAATACCTGGGAGAAAATAAAATCGATACCTTTTTCTTCTTATTTCTCCTTAGCCTTACATAACAAGATCGATGTTTTAAATTATGTAACAGGCATAAGAACTGTTGAATTGGGAGTTCATTAACACAGAAGACAGGCCTTTAGTTTTCAAGTGAATTTAAATATAAAACGACAGTTGGCGTGTGTCATTCTTGTCAGGTCAGGAAATGTCGAATGCAGTGAACAGTTGTACGCCAAACAAAATCCTATGCAATACAAATATTGTCAACCAGCTAATCTGCATGTTACATTTCCATCATGTTAAAAGGGCATCAATATTCACTGCGGCAAATCGTTGTCCAAGAGGAAAAACCGAAGTATCAATGAGACGCGAGACATGTCAAATTACAATCGACAACAATTGAACCATGGAAAGAGAAACCAATTATCAGTAAAAACATAGACACCTCGTGAATTGCTTTTTAATACAACAAGAGATATATTTGTATTTTCGCGTAAGGGGGTTCAAACTGTAGCCTCTAGGCTGGTGGGTTAGTACAAAATAAAACAAAAACATGTTATGTTGGAGCTTGATCGAAGTAACTGCACTGGTTTGCATTGAATGATATAAAAATGGTAGTTAAATGTCGCCTGATTAATTATTAATTTATAGCTGTCACAATGCAATTAATAATTTACACAAATAAACCCATACCAGACGGGGGTTGGGGTAATGACGATCCATTTATGCCAAGATTAACTTGGGTTTCATTGTATTTATGTCAACATTATTTATTAAACTGGCTCATTGGGCATTTCCTGTTTTATATGAATGTTTTGCAACATAGGTGCAGGTATTGAACTGCCACATAGAGTACACTTCTAACTTCTAACTGCTCAAGAGACAGTAGGTGGGCATTTACCTTGCAAGCATGTACTAACAGTCATGTCTAACCTGTGTCATTTTGGTTTTGATGTGGAGTAGGAAGTGTGATCTATATGTATTTCTTAATGAAGATCTAGTGTTCAACATAGTGCAGTTTCATTATCAGCCAAACATAAAGCAATAAGTTATCAAATTTATGGAGGTGTAGCCATCAAAAGTTAACTGAGATTACATTTCTAAGACAGAGGCTAGATTTTCCAGTTTGAAGTCAGGTATGTAACTCTTTTTGTTCCACTGCTTTAACTCAAAGCACTTGTGTTGATAACTGTTTGACCATATTTATACACACAATACTTTTACATATGCATAAGCACAATTTACTATCATATACTAAAGTAAAGAAAAGTTGCTCATGTTGATTTATTTAAGCAAATATATTTGTGTGTTTGTTTGATTTGGGTTTAACCTAGCACTCAATAGTATTTCACTTATATGACGACGGATTGTCCACTTCACACTGTTCCTTGCCAATTCCCGATGGAAAACCGGGAGGAAACCTCGTAAAAACCACCCCCGCGATTGCCGGAGCTACATCGTGTGACTCACTCATACACCTGAGGGTCGGCAGACGGACTCAATCCTGTGAACGGCACATCGAAGTAGGCTTAAGTAAGCCACGGCAGCGGACCGAGCAAATACATGTTTCGAAAAGTTTATCACACTGGTATAGGGATGTCCATTAATTAACACAGTTCTGGAACAGGAAATTACTCACAAACTGATAATGCAGGACTGGCGGTTTTGTACATCAAATACCCTCATTTTGACCCGCTGAAAATTGACTGTATTAAGAAAGCGACCACTCGAACAACATTATTGTCAACAGACGTATCAGATCAGAAGTCTCAAAATGGTTTGAAGCGACACGATGTATTGGCTTACAATAAATTCTAACCTCCACTTATATATTTTAAATCTTATTCGTGCCGAAAAGCTGGCGTTTTTTAAAAGAATACTCGTTTACAACCATTATTTGATGAGTATATTTTGGAAGGAACTCATATCGAAAATTGAAGTATCTATAACATGTCTATGAGATCTACAAAACGTTTATTTTCTTTCACTTTCATGAACTTTGACGAAAATAATCTTCATTTTTTTATCGCTTCCGTTATAAATCAGCTGATTTATTAGATTTATGCAAAGGTCATATAAGCCTATTTTTAAAAACGTAAGTAAAAAAACACACAGAACTGTTCAATATGGCAATGATCAAAATTCATTGCCAGCATCCCAGACTTTTGGTCTAAAGAGCTTTGTCGTTTGGTAATCATTAGATTGAAACTTATCTTGTTCAACACCTAACAGATGGTTGCGAAATAAAGTTATCGTTAAAGATTAATCAGCTAACTGGGATATATTATATATTACAGGTGAAACTTCGTAACATGATAACAGAACAAGAGAATGTCTGGCTGTGCGAATCGTATCTCCGTATAGCAGAGATGATGGATGATATCCACCCAGATGGTCCTTTCTAAAATACATCGTTAGGAATATCACCGGCCGATTATATCACTCTCTAGAAACTAAAAATGTGAGTGAAAATTAACCAATAAGTTGATGATTGTGCTGTAAAAAAGAATAATTGTATTTAGTTAGGTCTGTTCGCTTACTGCGAAACATAGCAAGGTGTTTTTTCCTGCTGCCTTAATAAGAAACTGTATAGTGTCGTGCGTTTTGTAATTGAGATGGATTATTTCGTTTGGTGCTAAGGAATAATTGCGTCGATTAAGGACTATACTGACCAATATTCCACTTTGTTTGTTTATTATTATTCTATGCATCAATTGTCTAAATCATTTTCCGGTAACTTTAAATATCTGTCACTCGATAGGCCCTTACAACTTTCCCCATGTTGACAACCGTCTACATATGGCCGCTGTAATACTTTGCCTTGACAGGTTTATATTACATCTTAACGCGGACGAGTTCTAACAACAGTTATACACAGTTTACCATAATTTTACTAAGGATTGTTGTGGTAAACTATGGTACATTTTCATGAGGGTAAAGACATAACTGTTCGATGTGGCGATGATCAAAATTCATTGCCAGCATCCTAGACTTTCGGGCAATAGAGCTTTGTCGTTTTGGTGATTGTTAGATTGGAACTTATCTTGTTCAACACCTAGTAGATGTTTGCGGGATAAAACTATCACAAAAGATTAACCAGCTAACTGGGATATATTATTCCTGACATATGCCCAATATACATGTGAAATTTCGTAACATAATAACAAGTGTTTGTTTTCCAGAAAACCGTATGATTGACGTACTGCGAATTTTTATGGGAATGAGCCAAAAACAGATCTATTAATGTTGTAATACTTTTTGCCCGGTTAGAAAATTAGATAGTATCGATTCAATCCGAAGACATTTAGGTTGAGTTAAACAACACACAATATTGCGCTTAATCGTACCGTATCACTCAGTCAATTCAAACTCTCTTCTTTCTGCAATAAAAAATAGTCCTTTGACAATGACGTCAGTTCTATCACTATACATAACATTAATGTGAACTTAAATGGGTGGTCATTACCATACAGTCAAAATCTGGGGTGAATATAACGATGCGATCTCTATTTTAGTTTGAGGAAAAGGGCGAATTGTATTAAAAGAAATTTATCATAAAGCCAATTTATTATATTCTACCTGTTTATCAATTGTGGTAAGCCGTTTTAGACGGAAAGTGAATATTAGTTATAAAATAATTCTAATGACACCAAGCACACATTTAACTTCGATTAAATTTGGCAGTGCAGATTTAGATAAAAATAAAAATAAACACCTTTTGACAGCATCTCATGATTTTTAATTTCGAGTCTCTAAATCATTATGTTTATATTATGTTATAAATGTTGAACTGTGATAGGATGACTATCCTGTGCAGTGTTCATGTTTAACAGCATGCTATTACAATGTTGTCTCCCCTAAAAGTCATTTTGACATATGTTTAGTTTTCATTTTTTTTACTCATATGTGTAAGGCCGTGCCTGAGCCGCTAGCCTGTGCGCTTACTAATCATAATTCGATGTACCGTGCACGGAAGCGAGTCCGTCTCTTGACCATAAAGTATATGAGTGAGCCCCATGATGCGGCTCCGGCAATCGAGGTTTTTTACGAGGTTTCTTCCCGGTTTTCCACCATAAGGAACAGTGGAGTATAGACAATCCGTCGTCATATAAGTGAACTAACCTTTAGTACGACATTGCATCCCGATCAAACAAAAAATACTTATATGTTCTTGATTTACGTTTCTTATAGACCGTAAGGATTTCCGCCCATTTTAAGCAAGCCACTGTCACATTTTCAATATCTTTCTAGTCCAAAAGTCATTCGTAGATAATCTTGCTTTAATTGATTCTCTGAATGGATAAGCCCCTGAAAAAAAGAATCAATTCCTTGAAATGTCAGATAATGACCCCTGTTTTGATGAAATAGTGGCATTGTGTCTTTGTCAAAAAAACTCACATAATCCAGATAATTTCACAATATAAGTCTTCCTAAGGTTGTGTCCAGTTTTTCTCAACTCAATATAGCTTGAGGTCCTACTTTTATCTCTTGTGTTTCTGCTTTTCATATAGAATCGTGTATTGGTGCGTATGACATCGCTATGCTGATGAACGAAATTTCATAGCTCGAAGTACCGCTCACAAAATCATAACACATGTAAAAGGAGAATTTATAGGAAGACCAAAGTGTTATAATGACAAATGGATTTGCGGGAGATAATAACTTTTAGATGCTGTAATAAACTTGCGACATCTGAGACCTCGGCAGATAGTAGAATTATTGCACTTTCATTATTCCAAAGAACAGGGCGATCTCAAACCCTACCAGCCTGGAGACGTATCAGGTATTACTGTAAATGTTACAAGACAGGTAAGGTAATCGTGGATAATAAACGTTAAGACTGTCAACTATCATGATTGGTATAATGTCGTTTTATACTTCATCATATGGCAGCCTATATACTACGACATCCATTATATACCATCATGCTTAATATACATCATCGATATTGTACGCTCATCCGCTATTCTGGACTATACTTTATTTGCTGATGGCACAAGCTGTTTCATAGCTGACGACGACATGCACACAACTATTGAAAAACAAATCGAATTTGTATCAACATATCATTCTAAGCGATTATTTTAATTGAAAACCACACATCAACGACTTTGGCAGAGTTGGGGGTAATACTCAATACTACAAAAAGGTTCAGAGTGAACACAATAGATTTACCTTGTGGCAATGAACTCTATAAGACAGGCACCTACAGCAAATTGCGACAATTCTGTCTCCAGTTTTGGAGGACCAAACAAAAGCAAGTCAACAAATACTCCAACTTAGACACATAGCCTTCCTGACAGACCGCCATTTCATTGTAAGACATCATTATGCTATTTCTCCTTCGGATTTTACTGTCGGGGATTGCATTGTTAAGGACAAAAAATTGGAGACAGATTCAAGTAGAGAAGTTGAACAATGAAAGGTCGTGTCTTTATAAGCTTGGTTGTTGTAAAATGGCACCCTGTTTAACTTAGAATTTCATGTATTCAATTGTCAAAATTGTAGTTAAGAGTGCCTTGATGTTTGGTTTTCACGACATGTAAGACGACATCTAAGATTGAACAGCAGAATGATTGATTCACAAGATAACTGCAAGTTAAAGCTAAAGATTAATGTGGTCATTGATTGGTTGACTGTTCTAGTCAAATGACCACCCAGTTCAATAGGTTACGTGCG